>DF836290.1:523199-537957 GCA_000950595.1 Mucor ambiguus | reverse complement strand
TCTAAGGTTTCTTGGTTTAGTGGTATAATTCTCGCTTAGGGTGCGAGAGGTCCCGGGTTCGATTCCCGGAGAAGCCCTTTTTGCTCTGCATTAAACTGATGGTGTACGTAGCTCATATTTTCAGTTAATTTATTTGTTCTTAACGACACTCTTCCTTCGATAACTTTCTTTTTGTTCTGTTCTTATGACATATAAGCATCCATAGGATTTATACAAGCAATCTACTTGGACGGTTGGGAGGATCATTTTCAATTGCCAACTTTATTATCAAGTATGATTAAACATTTCAACATTTACGCTCATGCGATTGCACTACTGCTATTCAGAATAAACAAGCCAGAAGAGCTAAGCAAAGAGAACCTCCAAATTGAAGTTGGCGAACTGTATCATTGCTTGATGGTGCATATTACGGTTTTACCAGATCTGAAAATGGCATACATACCCCTTTCATCTGACAAGCGATCATCAATCGCCATGACAACCATGAGTCCTAAGTCTTAGAACCACACCTTTGGGTCGAAGAGTGCATTGCAAGTAGAGAATTATAATCCTGCCTCAGGATGTGGGGCATAGTATCGAGGAAGTGGTTGTTATCCTACAGATGCTTTTCCCCTCTAACATTGTGACTGGGCGAAAGTCAAAGGATCACGTCCAATTGCAAGTTGATGAAAGATATAGTTTTGTCAAATTCCTTCTTCCTTGTTTTCCGCCAATAATCATATCACTCAATGGTTCAATCAAGCATCGTCGTACCTACAACAGGTCAGAAACGTACAAATGACGAGGAAGCAAGCAATACCCAGTCTCCTGAGGAGGTAAGGACAATCTTATTGTTCCTCTACAGAAGCTCAGTCAACTTAATTTGTTGTTGTCATAGGTAAAAAGACCTCGCATCCAAGAAAGCGAAGCAGGACAGAAGCGTAACAAACGACTGTTTGGCGCATTGTTGGGCACATTAAATAAATTCAAGGATGAAACTGAAAAGAATAGCGAAGTAGTAAGTTTTTAACAAGATGGCCTCTTTTGAATGACCATTATTGACAATATATATATAGGATAAGAAACGACAAGCTATCAACGAGAAACTACACGAGAAGCTGGAAAGGGAAAGAGCACAGCTTCAAGAATCTTTAAGAGAACGCAGAGAACAAAAGATGAAATTGGCAGAAGAGAAATTAGAAAAGGAGAAGCAGTTATGGCAAGATAAAAAGGTAAACATGCTGGAAATAAATGTCGATCTCGACATGTTTTGACACAACTCCATAGGAACGATCAAGATTACAGCAAGATGAACTATTAGCAAACTTTTTGAAAACAACTACTCAGCCTGCATTATACTATCTACCTCAAAGGCTAACGGACAGCATGGAAAACAAGATACATTACCAAAAAGAGCAAGTATTAGAAGCAAAAAGACATTTCGAAGGAGAAAATAGCAACGATGATCCTCTAACAGACAATGAGGAAGAGAAAAAGGAAAACGAAAAGGCAAAGGAGACAGAGAAGGATACCGATGATAGCCGCTTTTCAGAACACGAATCTGATGGAGAGGAAAAAGAGACTGAAGCCTCTAAAAGCACAATTGATAAAGTAGAGCAAGAGGCAACAACAAAAGAATAAAACTGCTTTTTGATTTATTAAGATATGTATATTTTTATTGGAAGACGAAGAGTAAAAGTGCAAAAGCAAACATTGAATGTGGTTTTGTGTACATTATACATGTATGTAAAAGAAATAGCTATGTGTGGGGTATTAAGCAGCATGGTTATCATTGCTGCTAGTATTAGTTTCTAAGAGAAGACCTAGTAACTTTTTATGACCAGGGCCACTCAAGTTTTCTAGCTCTGCACAGACCTTGCGAGAGAGCTGCTTCTTTTGCTCATCAGGCAATAAGGGACAAACAATAAGCTTTTGAATAAACACCAATCCACGCACTTGATCTGACAAAATGTCTGCTAAAACATCGCCTTGTTGGTCGCTCAATAATCGTTGCATGATGGATTGTTGTGCTTGCTTCTCTGAGGTTTGATTTACGAGTTTGTAAATAATCTGTGATCCGAGTTTATGAGTGCATAATTGTGACAGATGTGGCAATAATCTGCTAGCAATGCTCTGCATACGATGACCAATGTCTGTAGACTCTATCAACCAGGATAAGAGTAAGGCGCCGTTGGTGTTTGTTGACAATGCTAACGCGTTTTGAATCAAAGCAGATGCTGCAAATTTTCTTTGGTTTTCAGTAACGAATTCGCTTTCCAGTATGCCACGCATGGATCTAGCTCCAAAGCGACCTTGAGCAATGTTCATCAGCTTTTCTACCATAGAGTCAAAAATGAACTGAGTCTTGTCTGAACCTAATCGAAGACAGCACTGCACGGCGTAGTTGCCAAATTGATCAAGCAGTAATGGAGGAATATAAGGTTTGAGGTATCGGCTAATGAGTTGGATTTGTTCTGGTGTTCTGGCTAAATCGATGATCTTTTGAGTGGCCCAGGTACCGTTCTTGTGAATACTGATGGCTGCTAAATGTGGCGCAATACGTTCGAGCATCTTCGTTTTGGTTTCTTCTGTACATTTCTCGAAAAGACGTTGAACCACCGTGTTGCCAATGTAGTCTATATTGCGTGTAAGCATTTTGGGTTGCTCTTCTCATAGACATCCTTTACTTACCACTGCTAATTTCTGCAATGTCATCTATACATTCAAGCGCCACTAATTCTGCTTCTTCCTGAGTGTCTGCTGCACTGTCCATACGCTTTCTCATCTCACGGAGACGCACTGCATCAAATTTCCGATTAGGGCTCAGTTCAGGTACAGCAGGTATGGAATCAAAATAAAGACTGGATGTTTTCAAGTCTAGACTCGCAATTCAGTTGATACAGGCACACAGATATACAGCCACTATAAAATTTTACCTTTCACAAAGTTGCGAGCAACAACACTATTAACGTTAAGCTGACACATGATGTTGTATAAATCATTCTGCCAAGCAATAGTGGCATCTTGCATTAGACTGGATCCACTCTCGGTCGCTGATGATTGACCATTGGCCATACCAGAAGGAGCTGGCATTACTGCTGCTGCCTGGTGGTGGTAAAAGTCTGCATCCTCTGATTCGAGTTTTGCTGTAGTGGCTGTGGCACTGGGAGGAGGGATCTTTGCAAAACCCACGCGAGCCCCTGTAAACCCTTGAGCGCCAATTTCATTTGCCATCAATGCATCTCTTGCTTTTACAGCGCTATTCACTGACTCAAAATTGATGAATCCACAGTTTTTGTGTGATAAAACACGTACAGACTCAATCTGGCCAAACACTGCGAATATACTCTGCAATGAAGTAGGTGTAGTATTGCCTGGAATATTACCCAGCCCTATTTGATATAGACACATAATTTGCAATTAATTAATATGATCTATTTTTGGATTGGTTGAGTGATATAAACTTACATAAAGCTCGAGTGGGCTGCAAGACATTGGTTTCTGTCACAGCAGCATCTGCTTTCCCGTAGCCGATACGAACAATACATTGACCAATACGTCCTCCCATGCGTCCTAATACTTCATCCTTGGCTCGAACGGCATCCTCAATTTGAAAGAAGTTGACGAATCCGCATTCCTTTTCAACCAAAAGACGAACACTTTCAATCGCTCCAAAATTCGAGAATACTTGAGTGAGGATATCAATAGTGACAGTATGATCGATATTGCCCACCCAGAGAGATCGAGTCGCTGCCTGTTGTTGCTGTTGCTGCTGTTGCAATTGCTGCTGCTGATGCTGAATAGGAGGAGAGTTGTTGGAGAACGTGGTAGGTGTGGATTGACTGAAATGCAAATATGGCTTCTATCAATCAAGTTAGTGGATACACATGGCAAAGAAACCCCACTATGCAAATACTTTACAGTTTCCTCATCATAGTTTTCCTCTTCTTTACCAAGAATATTAGCGAGTAGTTCAGAGTCGCCCAAGGACAATGGCTGCTGATTGCTGCTGGTGGTACTGCTCGTCTCGTAATCTTCTTCTCGCATGGATACCAATGGCGAACCTCGGTTATTCCAGAATCCAATGGGAGGAGGTAACTGACCAACGTCCGCTCTGCCCATACTCGAAGCTCTTGGTCTTGCTACTTGCTGTCTCGCAAATCCTTCCAACGCATTGGGAAGCTTGAATGGCGGTTCCTCGTATCTGGCAGTTGCATTTACAGAGTAAGACCTGTTTCTGTTATTCCCTGACAAAAGCGATCTACTAGGCATATGAAATTCTGGTGGTGATTGTTGATGGAATAGCCCAACCATAGGCTCCTTCTTCTGCTCTTCTTCTTCCAATCCCAACGATCTCATTGTGCGAGCAATAGAGAAATCACTGTCATTTTGAAGCAGTTGCTCAGAGGAAGGTGACAGAGGCCCGTCATGGCCGTTAAGCCAGAAGCTGTCAACAGGTGGCGGTGGCAAATTGAGAGATCCTGAACGATGACGGCCAGCCTCAATGGTGTTCAATAAAAGAGCTGCAGATGGGGTTGGTGCATTATTGCCAGTAATAGAGGATCTTATGTCAGGATGTATAAATGAAGGCATTGTGCCTGCACGAGGACGCCTGACAGTAGCAGGAGAGACAGCACCAGCAGATGAAGATGATACAGGCGTGTCTGTAGCTGAATAAGGTGTTGAGTACGTTGGTTTAGGTCTCAGGAAATTTAAGGAAGGTGAAGACTGATACTGCTGTTGCTGTTGCTGAGGCTGAGATGCTTGTTGATGCATCATATGATGATGATGATCATTTTCTTCGAATATCATGTCCAAATCTCTATGAATTCGTGTTAAAATAAGCTCGTTAAGATGAATGCTTTTTGAAACAAACCTGGTGGATGATGAATAAACAGACCCCGACACTTGTCTCAAAGGGCTTGTTTCCTTCATTTTATCTTTGTCTTGAAGTGTGAAGAGAAAGAGAAAAAGAAAAGCTAAAGGGAAAAGGAGAGTTTATTTATTTATTATTCAAAAAAGACGATGATGAAGGGGCCAAGAATACGAAAAAGAAAAAAAGCGGAGAAAATTGAATTTGAGGAGGGCAGGCAATGTGAGCTTCGTTACACCATTCAGACACAAATTAGCTTCCCCAATTTAAATTCTAGTAAACGGTGATTAGCAAGCCTATTATGCTTATGAAATAGGAGTAGATTCGCTGATTCAGTCGAGGTTGGAACGCTGAGAACATAAAGCTAATTGCATAATAGTAAGAAAGCTGTCTTGATTGAGCTAAAATGTATAGTACTGCATCCTGGAAAAAAGGTAGTTTTGCATGCTAATATCTGGCTCTTGAAGCCATGTCCTGTAGATCAAGTAGTAGCTTTGTGCAGCTTGAGTGCTATGCTCTACGACAGTGCACTGTTTGGAGCACGATGTCCATGTGCTCTCGAGAAATAGCCCTTCGACCATAGCACTTTTGGCTGATCATCATGAAATTTACAAGTGCGACATGTTTTCGCATCAAGGTAGGTGTGATGATTGGAGGGAGATATTCTTAGCTAATTCAAGATCCTTCGTTGTTTCTTGATATAAAAAAAGGGCTGCTTGCTGTTATCTGACTATCTGTTGTCACTACACTTCTTTTTTCTCAAAAATAGTGATAACATGCTTGATTACTTGAAGACCAAAGCTGAGCGCGATGCTTTTATCGATCAATATGACAATTTTTTGTTCGATTGTGATGGTATGTTGTATCTATATACATGCATGTCAATTAGTCTTAATTTCATAATTTATCCCTATGTTAGGTGTCTTGTGGGAAGGTACTCACATGTTTGATGGTGTCCCTGAAGCCATGGAATTATTACGCTCAAAAGGTATAACAAAGCAAAGCCTTAATTTTATGGCATGTTTGACAAACAATTTGATGTTAGGAAAGCGTGTATTCTTTGTTACCAACAACAGCACTAAATCTCGTGAAGCCTTTTTACAAAAGTTCAAGGGATTTAATGTCAAGGCTACCAAAGTATGTATACATTAAGGTTTGAGTGAACAATGTGCTCACAATGATATTAGGAAGAAGTTTTCAGTTCAGCTTTTGCCACTGCATCTTATCTCAAGCATGTGTTGAAGTTCCCCGAGGATAAGAAGGTTTACATCATTGGTATGGCAGGTATTAAAGACGAGTTGGCTGCCGAGGGTATTCGTAGCTGCGGTGGTGAGGAGGATACCGGTTTGACAGACAATGATGCTGTGCCTGATGACAAGGAAGTTGGTGCTGTTGTCATTGGCCTTGATACTCAAGTTAATTACAAGAAATATGCAAAGGCATTCACTTATTTGACTAGAAATGAGGGCTGTCATTTCATTGTTACCAATGAAGATTCTACTTATCCTCAACATGGCGGATTTTACCCTGGTAAGAACATGAAGAAAAGGGGCTGATTATATAATATGTGGGACTAAACCTTTGTCCTTTGTTTCAGGTGCTGGGTCAATTGCTGCTCCTATCATCACTGCCCTTGGTAGACGTCCTGATGCTGTATTAGGCAAACCTGCCCCCAACATGCTGGAAGCCATTTATGCCGAGTAAGATTTGAAATGAAGTCTTCAGTGCTTAGATATTGATTGAGATTTATTTGTAGATATGGACTCGATCCCAAGAAGACTGTCATGATTGGTGACAGATTGAACACTGATATCGAATTTGGCTTGAATGGTGGTCTTGACACTTTGTGTGTATTGACAGGTATTGAGATGAATTAGTATTATTGTGTGGCTCGTGGTTGTTGATTAATTTGTATCATGTAGGTATCACCACAAAGGATGAGTTATTAAGTCCTTCAAATGAGGTCAAATCTACTTATTATATGGATAGCTTTGGTGATTTCTCCAAGCCTTAAAGCTTTGATACACAGTGTATCTGTTAGATTTTAATAAACACACATCTCTTTAAGCACATCGTTGTTACCATTTGGTAAAGAGGGCTTTGCACCTCCGCTTTGATTGGAAATAACACAGATTCCCATTTCATCTTGCGTCTTTTTCCCCTTTTCTTTTTCTTTTTTCTACATATTTTCACAAAAGATTATAAAAATGAGCAAAGCAGTATGTATCTTACAAGTTATGACAGTAGATAAGAAAACTAACTTATCATCTCATAGCCTACTCAAGAGCAACTCGATGGTATAGTATTATAAATGTTTCTCTTTGGGCGCTTTTCTTTTTGTTCTAATAAATGTAAAAAAAAAGAATGGAAGGAGGCCTTTTCTTTGTATGATAAGAAGGGTAACAGCACTGTATCCTCAGTCAACCTTGGCGATCTCTTAAGAGGTCTTGGCCAAAACCCTACTCAAGCTGAGGTTGCTGAACTCGTCAAGGATACTGCCAGATCCAAGAACGTACCCGAAACCCAAGGTTTGTTTGTAGTGCAACACATCACACACACCACATTTCAGGGCTAAAACAAAATACATAGAATTTGATATTGATTTTGGTACATTTTTGTCTATCCTCACGCGACCTGATGGTTTCAAGCCTGCTGGTTCTTCTCAAGAATTCATTCAGGGCTTCCAAGTCTTTGATAAGGAAGGAGATGGCTACATTTCTGCTGGTGAATTGCGTTATGGTAAGTTGTTTGGTATCTCGATGTGGGGAGAGAGGTTCTGATTATCAATTTTGTCGTTCCAGTTTTGACCAACCTTGGTGAGAAATTGGATGAAAGCGAAGTCGACGAACTTTTGAAGGATGTTGAAGTTGGTAAAGATGGTCGTATTAACTATGTTGGTAAGTTGATTTCAAATCGTGTAGATTACACGCAACTCATTTTTTCATCCTGCAGATTTTGTCACTATTGTTTTATCAAACTAAATTTATTATTCTGCTTATTAAACAATACAACTTTATACCGTTTTATCAAATTTTGAGTGTCTCTTCCTTTTGTCTGATTCAAATCATGTCTTGTCGTTCCAAAATCAGCAAAATGACAATATAGTGATTGAAACCACGATACTTGCACTAAATTGACTAATAAACTTTGGATGCTTGCATGTCATTGAACGCAAATACGAGGTAAAACCTCTTAAACTACATCAGATCAAAAAGAGCCTTCCTTTGATCTGTGAATCAGAGAACTGAGGGCCCTAGCAACCAGGCACAACTCCCTAGCAACAGCGGAACCAGTAGTACGACACAGCCATGCCGATATTGTTGTACCTTTCCTTGCTTTCAACGCAAAAATTTTAAAACTCTCCAATGGAATC
Organism: Mucor ambiguus; assembly: GCA_000950595.1. Taxonomy (NCBI): domain Eukaryota; kingdom Fungi; phylum Mucoromycota; class Mucoromycetes; order Mucorales; family Mucoraceae; genus Mucor; species Mucor ambiguus. Next base: position 529,732 of record DF836290.1, on the reverse strand, counting down.
TCGCCAACTTTTATTGAATGGAGTTTGTTATTTACACTTCCCTTCTTTTTTTCCTTACTACTCTCTTTACCAACATATACACGCGTTCTGTCCAATATGGCAAAACACTCTTTAATCTGTTTATGTGTAGCTCTTTTATTTACACTCTTGCTCGGACCTCAAGGCTTAGATGCAACAGCATTAACATATAACCTTGCAGCAAACGAGAACGCCTGCTTTTACATTTGGGCTGATAAGCCAGGCAAGAAGCTCGGTTTCTATTTCGCTGTAAGTTGGTTTACAGACATGTTCAAACATCATGCTCAACGCAAGAGATAGGTTCAACAAGGTGGTTCATTTGATATCGATTATGATGTAAAGGGACCTGATGGTGTATCCATTTTAAACGGAGAACACGAGCGTCAAGGTGATTTTGTATTCACTGCTAATGCCTTTGGAGAATACTCTTTCTGTTTCTCTAATGACATGTCTACATTTGCTGAAAAATTGGTGGATTTCGAGATTACTGTTGAAAATGAAGTTCGACCCAACTTCCAAAAGGACGCCTATGGCAATGAACAACCTGCTAAACTCAGTGAAATGGAGGAATCATTATTTCGCCTGTCAGGATCATTGACCAACATTGCTCGCACACAAAAGTATTTCCGTACAAGAGAGAACCGCAATTCAGCTACCGTCACTTCGACTGAAAGCAGAATCTTTTGGTTTGCTTTCATGGAAAGTCTTGCCATCATCTCAATGGCTTGTTTGCAAGTCTTTGTAGTCAAGAACTTTTTCAATGTCAAGAAGGGTGGCGTTTAAGTAGGTTATTTCAGAAAGAAGAAAATAAAAAACGACATGAAGTATCAAGCATGGTATAATTGGGATTTGTGGAGCGGCTCAAATGTCATGAAGATGAACTGACCGTTTGTGGGATTGTCTGTACATATGCTGTGATATCTGAGTGCATATCTTCAATCGCATCTTTTAGGATAAGGCATTGAGCTCTAATGTGGCCATGATAAGAATGCTTTTTACCAATGTGTCATTGCAAAGATCCAAATGTATCAGAAGGAGGTATATTAGCCAAATTAGCGTGGAAGTTGGTGAAGGATGATAACATTCTGATTCAATGCCATGTTCCGCGGTGCGGGGCAATAGCGTAAATAAGACCATTTATGGTATTTTTGATAAATAGAAGGTATCGCTATGATATTCTGCAATGTCAGAGATTGAAAATGAAATGATTTAGCAAAGGTTACACTATTGAACACTAGTTTCGCCTAAACGTATAAACTCTTTCTTGAAAAATTGATACAGATGGGATCATGGCCAACAATAGTGGAATTTATGCGGGAAACCCTAAAATGGAAAACTAGGGTTTTTCATTTCTTGCTTGTTTGATATAAAAAGGCTGCTTTGAAGTAACTTGTCTCTTTTTCTCTTTCATTCCTTTCCATACACAACATGATTCCTCGCAGTTCACTCACAAAATTAACCTTGAAACACTCGCAGCGATTATCAACATGCGTTGCACTTCGACATCTACATCAAGCAAAGCCCTCCTTGTCGCATAACAATGTCAAGCTGTGGGATCAACTTCCAGGTGAAGGTGGCTCCAAAAAGAAAGGCCTTGAAGAACTCTTGGGTTCATTGAGAGCAGAGAAATTTGCTATTCCAGATCCTCAACACACAGTGGGCCACGATCACTTTGACGTTGCCATTGTAGGTGGCGGCATTGTAGGTCTTGCCACTGCCAGAGAGATTTTGAAACGATATCCACATGTTACATTGACCGTCTTGGAGAAGGAGGCAGAGGTAGCAGGACAACAAACTGGGCATAACAGTGGTGTGGTATGAAGCAATATGTAGTTTGCGCCTAATTTACGGGATAATATTCACAGAAGTGTTGTTAGATTCACGCTGGCTTGTATTACGAACCTGGATCTCAAATGGCTCACACTTGTGTTCGCGGTGCCGATCTCATGTACAAGTATTGTGAGGAACATCAACTACCAGTTGAACGTTGTGGTAAACTTGTGGTCGCTTGCAATGAAAAGGAGCATGAGCAAGTAGAGAAACTATACCGCCAGGGCACTGCCAATGGAGTCAAGGGACTGAAGATTATCTACAGCAAAGAGGTACCGTATTGAGATCTTTTTGTCTTATCAAGGTCCATGATCTAATTGTAAAACATTCTAGATCACAGAATTAGAGCCCAATGTCAGAGCGTACAGTGCTCTTTACTCACCCAACACGGGTATTGTCAACTACTGGCTTGTCAGTCAATGCATTGCCAACGAACTTCGGAAATCAGGGTAAAATGCCATTGGACCAACTCGGCTTGATAGTAAGCTCACTTTTTTCATTACAGACGTGCCGATATCAAGACCTCGTTTGAAGCCAAGAAGTTCGAGAAGACAAGCGATAACAAGGTCAAAATCACTGGTGGCGAGCCCATCATGGACGGTCCTCACTTAGAAATCACTGCCAACAAGGTCATCACATGCGGCGGTCTCTATTCAGATCGTATTGCTGGTCTTACAGGAGGTGATGCCAGTAAGCACAAAGTCGTTTCATTCCGTGGTACCTATTACCAATTGAAGCCCGAGTACCGTACCTTGGTGAAGCGCAACATTTACCCCGTGCCTAGTGGTGGTGGTATCCCTGTTGGAGTGCACTTTACTCCTACTGTCGACGCCCGTCGTGGCCATCAAACGATCGTAGGTCCCGGTGCTTGTATCACTTTTTCTCGTGAAGGCTATCGTTTCTTTGACTTCAAAATCAAGGATGTGTGGGACAACGTTATGAATGGTGCATTCTGGGCATTTGCACTCAAGAACTTTAGTTTGTCTTTGGGAGAAGTGTACAGAGATCTGAGCAAGACAGCGTTTCTTAAGAGTGCTCAAAGGTACGTGCCTTGTTTAACAGGTGATATGGTAGAACCTAGTTTTGCTGGTGTCATGGCACAGGTATTCGAAAAGGGAGGCGTTGCTGCCGGCGATTTCATTGTAGAGACAAATGTCATGGATGGCTTGATCTTGAACGTTAGAAATGCGCCAAGCCCTGCCTGCACAGCTTCGTTTGCTATTGGTGAAATGGTGACTGATCGTGCTGAACAAGATTGGGGCTGGAAGGACAAGTTGAAATGAAAAAGGGCATGCATTTAGACCTGTTATTTATTGATGAAAATAAAGTGTAGAATTTGTTTTACAAAATCGAAAAGATATATGATATTTGAAGTGTGTGTGTGCGTGTGCGTGTGTGTGTGTGAATGGCAGACATTGAAATGAATTAGATGATTAAAAAAAAGTTATATGCGATAAATAGAAAAAGAGACATAAACGGTATATACAAAGGTGATGAGTTCCAGGTAGTAGTAGGTTGTCTACACAGGTGTTGTAGCAGTATTGGGATCACGAGGAGAATTCACATTACTGTTACTACCAGTACTGTTGGTATTGTTGCCTTGTCGACGCAGCCTTTCCATGAACCCAATGACACGAGCCATATCAAGATCGGGCGGATCACTTTCAATCGCTAGTGTCAATGGTTTAATCAAGCCATCTACTCTTTCAATCGGTAAACCGCAGCTTGCTGCAATCAACCGCCTATACTCCATTTCCTTTTCATTCGCTCTTGCCTTTTCAGCAGCTAATTCAGCCTGCAGTTTTTCAATCGTCTTGTTTCCAGACTCTAATTGATTTTGGAGCGTTCTGAGCTTCTTTTCTAGTTTTCGTTCTTTGGTAGATTTATCGGTAGGATCTTCAGATGCATCTATGGTCTCTTGTTGCTCAATGCGTAGATCACCAATGGTCGTTTCGTCGTAGGCTACTTTGTCTTGTAATTGATGGATTTTCTTTCTGGCTTCCGCGAGTTGCATAGAGACTGGTAACTCTAATCGTCGGTGAGCTTCTCGTAATTCATATTTGAGCATGTTCATCTCTTTTTTTAACGCGTGTGCTTCAGCGTCTCGTTTTTTTAGCTTTTCAATGTAATCCTCCTCTAGCTTGTCAATCATGTATTGAAGCGCTATACGACATATATGAGTAAACTCGGTGCTTCATGTGATAGAGGATTCACTTACAGTTCTTGATTTCTTTTCCTTTTGGATTAGTCTCGTATTCTATCGGTTCAAAATCTACTTCTTCGTCTTCGTCTATGCCAGTCATCAAAGGGTCCAAAGCGCCATGTTTAATCAAAATATCCACGATATCTTGACATTCCACTCTCAGTGCGATGGCCAATGCTGATTCGTAATAGTGTGTATCTCGGATGTTGAGGATGTTTTTAAGAATGCTCTTCTTGGGTACGCCTTTGACCAGTCGCTTCATATAATAAATAGCAGCATCTGTATAGCCTTCCACCGCAGCTGTGAGCGCAATGTGATGCAGGACAGTTCTGCCCCGTTGGTCTGTCACTGGGATGGCATCTGCCATGATTTCTACCATTTCTGCGAAATTTTTGTTCTCGTAACAACAGGTGATCATAGCCGCGCGCATTAATGGTGTCTCGCCCTTGTAGTTGACTCGACATACATTGGCACCATGCTCAATCAACAAAGAAACTATATGCAATCTACCCAATGCAGCTGCCCAGTGAAGGGCTGTATGGCCTTGCTCATCAATGACGAGATCAATGTTGATATCCTTTGTTAAGAGTGCTGCTAGTGATGGTGTCGCATTAGGGTCATCAGAGAGAAACAAATTCATTAAAAGACTGCGATGGTGCTCGTAAAAGGCATCGTCCACCAAGACTGGCTCGGGAGATACGCCCGTGAGCTTGAGCTTTTTTCGACTCTGTGCAGACGACGAAGATTGTTTTCTCTTGCTATTGCTATTACTATTGTTGTTGGACGTTGTGGGTGTGGTGGATGATTGTGAAGAAGTTTGTGGTGGTGCTGGTAACGCAAGCGGCGTCATACTTGGAGAAGTGGATGTTCGGTTGTTCTCTTTCTTGGCTTGTAACTGAGCTTCTTCTTTCGTTGGGATTTCCTCTGACGAAGAAAGTTGGTTGGGGTCAAAATTCAGCAGAGGCATCATCCTATCGAGCACCTCGTATTTCTCTGCCAATTCCTTTCCCTTTTCAAATGGAATCCTGTGGTTTGGGATGTGAGTATGATATGCAAATATAGGCAAAAGTGCCATCTTACCAGGTGCCTTGATATTTGCCATAACCTCCTTGCACTTTTTCGTGTTCTCCTATCAGGACTTCTCTCTCTAAAATCTTGGATCTTCTGGTCTTTTCGAATCCTGCTACTTTGAGGATTTGTGTTGCATTTAGATACGAGTCTTCTCCTCGCACCATGGTGGCAATGCCATGAATCATCATTTCGTAAACCTGGACACCAGAGTATACTGCCGAGTACACTTTTCCAGCTGACATTTCCAGTTATTCAAACAGATTGAAGGATTTGTGTATGTAGATGGGGAGTAAAAGAGAGAAAGAGGGGTTTGTTTCCCTTTGGTCACAAAAAGGAATTTAATCAGGTGTCGCGTGTTGTTTTGAGGTTGAAATCAAGCTTTTGAGATGGCATGGGAAACGCGTTCATTTGTCCTAATTAAGAAGTCGTTGATTGCAACTCAACATGATGAGGATGCTATTGTTCGACTGGCATGCTAATGTCTCTTTGATTGAGTGTTGAGGTAGTACCTACTGTGGAAGGTAATAAAAATGACAATCATACAGTGCGTTCATCTGTCGCAATTTATCCGTAATAGAGGATTATTAAAGAATACCATCAAGATCGGACCTGCTGGCCAGCAGCAGTTGCGATGGTGCATGGTCTACTCAAGCCTTCTCCTAATGCTGTTTGTGTCTGATCTCTCGGAACGCATCATTTCAAATTTAATGAAGACAGGCACGTTTCATTTTATATACCTCCACTCTTTAGGTGGTTATCAATTAAGCAAAGCGACGCGAAGGTATAGAACCATCCTGCACGCTGTTGATAGCCTTCAGCCATCTCATCAATATACTCTGAACATCATCAAATCGCACTAAGTTAGACTTCTTTTTCTTTACGATAGCAAGTGGGAACCCTTCATAACTTTGGATCTGACTCTCTTCCAATGCTCCATGTATGTATTAATGTAAACAGCTCATTTGCAAGCACACAGCGTACTAGCACCACCTCTTACCGGTCAAAATTATGTAAAACATGGCGAAACTGGACGCATTTGAACGGGAATTTCTCACGTTAGAAGCCGTTTTAGACCGCCAGAATAACACTACACAATTGCTTTCATCTAGCACTTCGTTACAGACACCTTTGCTCAACTTTTTTGCGAACTGGAAAACATGACCAAAAAGCATGAGGGATACCTCATGGTTTTCTTCGAAAATCAAATGATCGCGTTTTTGACCTCAAAAACAAAGATTTTTACTATGGTTTACACTAAATCAAAAGTTTTCTCTCGACCCAAACCAACCCCTGAAACTTTGTTTGCGGGACCTTCATATGCAAAATTTCGACATTTTGACACATATAGCTATTACATATTTCATTGATCTACCCATTAAGCTTGTTCAAAACGTTTCACTTAGATGGCATC
>DF836290.1:499760-522529 GCA_000950595.1 Mucor ambiguus | reverse complement strand
CCTCCACTGGGATTTGAACCAGGGCCATCCCGATGGCATGTGGGATGCTTGACCAGTTCGCCCTACCACCAGGGACGCATTAGGAGGCATCGGATGATTGCGACAGTTTATATAGTCGAATTCGGTAAAAGAAGTTGATCGAGTCGCAAAGCGAGCATAATCTGTCCAATCTAGAGCAATCGTTAATCTGGGTTTAAAGTTGTGATGGCAGGCAAAGTTGATTCCAATCTTATTGCTGTGGTAATTGATGTTTATAAAAGGTGATAGATAAGGACTGGGTGCAAAGAAGTGCTAAAACGTAGCCTGGATACATTTGCTATCAATTTTATGCAGCTTTATACCCAATAGCGCCAGTTAACCACCGAAATATTTGTAAGCTCATAATTTCCTTTCAGGACTTTGATGTGTCGATCAACTTTGAATTTGTCATTTGAAGAAAGTACTGTACCCATTTTATTGCGAGTAGTAACCAGGCAGCTGGAAATAATAGTTTCAATAATAAAGCAATAAGCACGCTATTCTTTTTGCAATTGCGTAAGGAGCTCGAATCAGGAAATGTGAACAGCTTGATCCGTCCTTATTATTCATGCAACGCCGACAAGTAGTATCAAATGCCTCTAATTTCAAAAGAAATTGCTAGAAGTTGGGCGTTGCAATGCACTTGAGTCTACTGTAGCATAACATTACAGCAATTACGGATGTGTATTACCAATACGATGACAACCATAACACTCCATATCAAAGACTGAGTCAGCAGAGGATGCTTACAAACTCTAGTGGCTTGAGGACGGCTTTTACTATCCGAGAATGCAATCCCTTTTTTAGCACATCCAAATGCTCAAAATCTTTTTTGAACTACAACTCTTTCAATTCAAGCAAATTATGCCTCCACCAAAGAAGAAGCAAACCAGTTCTCTCGGTAGAGCTGTCATCAAGTCTCGTTTCCAGGGACAGAAAGCCATTGCTCTTGATGAAGGCAAGCTTGTAAGTTTACTGCCCACATGCCCGTTCAACGATCCATGCATTCAACATTTTGATATATAGCATACCACTGAAGTCAATGAAGGTCCCAAGTGGGTCAAGATGCAGAGTATTACTCAAGAAAACGATTTAGATGCTTTCCTTAGTACTGCTGCTCTTGCCGAAACAGATTTCACTGCTGGTAAACAGAGCAATTCTTGAACTCAGTTTTTTTCTGCAGCTGTACTGACATGGTGCATTTCATGTAGAAAGATTGAACGTCAAAGTGATCCAAAACGACTACCAAAACCCATTCTTGATCTCTGAACAAGAGGAAATCACTCGTATCGAAAAGCAGGAAGCCAATGTCGATAAATTGTCAGTACCTCGTAGACCTCATTGGGAGAAGTCCATGACAGCCGAGCAAGTGCAACGCAATGAACGTGAAAGCTTCTTGAACTGGCGTCGTGATATGGCCACATTGGAGGATGAAGAAGGTTTATTGCTGACACCTTTCGAGAAAAATTTGGAAGTCTGGCGCCAATTGTGGAGAGTCATTGAGCGCTCTCAGTTGATTGTGCAAATTGTGGATGCTCGTAATCCCATGTTGTTCAGATCTGCTGATCTGGAAAAATACGTCAAGGAGGTGGATGGAAGCAAGGCCAACTTGTTGCTGATCAATAAGGCTGATTTCTTGACTGCAAAGCAAAGAAAGGCCTGGGCTGATTACTTTGACTCTCAAGGCATCAAATACACTTTCTTCTCTGCTGCTATTGCTGCAAAGACGTTGCAAGAAGAAGAAGAGGAAAGACAACGCCAAGAATTGGAAGCATCATTGAAGGCTCAACAAGCAAAGAAGGACAGCAGCGATCAAGAGTCTGACGATGAAGAGGAAGAGGAGGAAGAGGATGTTGTCGAAAAAGCAGTTGACATTGAGGAGAAGAAGGAAGAAGTTGAAAAGATCACAGACTTTTTGTCCAAAGCTTCTCTTGGTGTTGAGAGCGATGAAAAGGACGATGAGCGCACGCGTGTCCGCACTACCACTGATCTGTTGGATCTGTTGATTGAGCAAACACCTGTTGTCAAGAACGAGAATGGCGAGATTGAAAAGATGACCATTGGTTTGGTGGGTTATCCCAATGTCGGTAAATCCAGTACTATCAATGCCATCATTGGCGAAAAGCGCGTGTCCGTCTCTTCCACTCCTGGTAAGACCAAGCACTTTCAAACTATCCATTTGAACGAGAGTCTTGTTCTCTGTGATTGTCCCGGTTTAGTATTCCCGACCTTCTCCACCACCAAGGCAGATCAAGTCTGTAATGGTGTGTTGCCCATTGATCAGCTCCGTGAACACACTGGTCCCTGTACATTGGTTGCCAAGCGTATTCCCAAGGCTGTTCTGGAGAGCACCTATGGTATCCGTATTCGCACGGTGCCCATTGAAGATGGTGGTACTGGCATTCCTACCAGTGCTGAATTCTGTTCTACATATGCTATTGCTCGTGGTTATGTTCGTTCCAGTCAGGGTAATCCTGATGAAGCTCGTGCTGCTAGATATATTTTGAAGGATTACGTTAATGTAAGTATGCCATCTTGACGCAATTTACGGTGAAACTGACCAGCATTAAATGTAGGGTAAACTTCTATTCTGTCATCCTCCTCCTGGCATTGATGCTTTAGAATTCAACAAAGAGATCAACGAGGCAGCACTCAAAGTCTTCAAAAAGTTGGCACCTACCACTCGTGTGCCATCCACTGCCTTAAATTACGTTGCGCCTTCTGACGGCACAAAGAACCAATCTGGATCAAAAACTGATGCAGTCGACAAAGCATTTTTTGAAAAGCAAATTTCACAGCCTCAAGTGAGTGGAAAGGCATCAGTAGCCTCTTCCATGACAGGCGGCCGTGTTACATTATATCCTCACCAACGCGTCCTTGCGGATGACGGTACTCCTTTGCCTATGAGTCGAAAGGCCCGCATGGCATTGGTGCAAGCTAATTTGGCTGATGTGGGTGATGCAAAGTCAAAGAAGCACAAGAAGGGAAAGAAGCATGTCAAGGTTAGAAGTGGTGCTGGCTATGACTATTTGTAAATAAAGAAACTCGGCTTAAATGTATACTGTACTTTTGTAAAAGAATGAGGAAATGTGTGTGCTAGATGTAAGGTGGATCAGATGGCGAAATCTGGCTGTGCTCAAGTACTGCTTTCCTCAGTTATGAGCTGTTCCAAACAAGAGGCATGTCTTTCTTGAATCTTGGGCACTGTATTGCCCTTGTCAGCTTTATGATGATGCTCCCATATGACAACTACTTTGCGATCCTTTAAAAATGGCAGCCATTTCTGGATTTAAAGTGAGTGCTAGTTTGACATTTTAGCTCTTCTCTCTTTCTCCCTTTCCTTATTTATTTTTTACCCATGTCAAACTCACAAAATAATCGTGCCATTTGGCTTTATGGTGCTGCCGCCCTTTCTTTGGCTCTTGCAGGATCTGGCATCGCTTACTATATTCTCGAAGATGACAAGCAAGCAAAGCGTAGAAGAGCTGGCCGCCGTGCAGAGCGTACCACCTTGCGTCTATTACACCAAATCAAAGAAGAACAACAGGCCATTGCACTAGACATGGAGAAGGTTGAAGGAAACATCGACGATCAAGCCTGCGACGATAAAGCTTTCAAGCAGAAAGAATATACCTTGGCTCATTCCAACGAGCTTTTACTGAGACTTATGGAGAAGCTGGACGCGATCAGACCATTGACAGTTGTCATGGGCGGCGAGACTGAAGCCGAGCCCAATGAATTTGAGCGTAACCTTGTTTCCAACATCAAGGCAAAGAAGCGCACGGTGATCGAGTCCATCGAAGGTCTGTTCCGCAGACTGGATGTTGCTAATGGTAAGGCCAAGAAGGAATCATCCAGAAGGGAACAAGTCGCCAAGGAGAAGGAGAGACTCGAGAAGGAAGAAGCTGAACGTCTTGCCCGAGAGGAGAAACAGAGAGAGGAAATCAGAAAGGAAAACGAGAGAAAAGCCAAGGAAGAGCAAGAGAGAATTGCACAAGAAGAGGCTTTGTTGAGACAAAAGGAGGAAGAAGCCAATTTGCAACAAGAGATCTTGAACAAACAGGACGACTATGAGCAAGTCGAGATTATTGAGCAAGAAGAGGCCAATGAGCCAGTGCAAGAACAGGACCAAGAGCAAGCCATTTTAGCAGCAATGAAAGAGGTTGAACAAGAAGATGAGAATAGTAAATAAAGCGGTTACCAAAATCCAACCCGAATCTAGATGGAGGGATTTTTTCATCCCTTTTTATATTATAAAATAAACTCCCTTTTTTTTATTTGTTTCTTTCTTTCTTTGTTTCCACAACTTGCTCATTTCTATCCTATATACTGCCACAAAGCATCATCCGACAAGCATGACATTGGTAAGTTAGCAGCATGGACAATGCGACAAGCATGTGTAGTAAGGTTGACATGATTCAAACACAGCCAAGAGAGTGGAGGGACAATCAAGACGAAGTAAGTATACAGTTGACATGATGTATGCAGCCATTGACATGCGAGATGCAAAGGCTATAGACATGACGCTGAAGTCTGACCAAGAGACAGACTGGAAGATAGTAGGAAGTCGATCTCGCAAAGGGAGCTTTTCAGTGGGTCGTGTTTCTGATGGTGCGACTGCGAGTCATCACAACAATCATGCAACCATTTCACAGACACCTTCATTGATTAATCAACCGCAGTCAGAGTTCAAGCGAAGAGGATCTGCATGTTCAGAAAAGCAGTGGGGCTCCTTTGGTGGATTTCAGTGGGAGGGGCCATCTATTTTTGATGAAGACAGCGCTAATGCTCCTGCACCCAGAACCCCTTTGCCTCCTCACACGCCGTCCGAGCAGTATTTTGATCCTAATGCCATCTTGTCTACGCCCATGCTGCCCCATGTGTCCATAGAGCCCATCTTTAGACAGCAACGCAGCCTTTCGTTTTCAATGGGTCAAGATCCCGCATTTTTTGGCTACGATGACTATCACAATGCACGAAACACGAGTACTGCCTTGCTGACGCCTACCGTAGAAGAAGAGGAAGAAAGTGATACATTTGACGACGCCTATCTTCGTTCTCGATCCCAGTCTTCCAATGCAGCATTTGGCATGTATCCCAATGGTCATTGGATGCATACACATCGACGAGGCTCATTGGGCTCTTTCATGGACGGCTCTTCCAGCAAGGATCTACTGCTGCTCTCACAAAGACGCATGTCGCAACCTGCACCACCACTCAACAGCATGCAAGAGTACTCGTTCCCAGACTTAATTCCCAATGGAGGACCAACTCAGTAAGTAGTACAAATACAAATAGAGTCTTCTGATAGATCAACAACAACGGAATTGCAGGAATTGTGTATACTTATATTCTCATACGTGTATGTGTGTGTAGTGGCATTATCAGTTCCAGCAGTGGTGGTAGCACTAGTAGCCCAACCCCATTCCTGTCTGCTTCCTCTACATCGTCTATCCAGCCATTATCAGACTACTTGGATATCCATAGATCAAGTTCATCGTCTATATTACCTTGTCAGACCACACCAGAGACGTCTATCAGTGCTGCCGTCATAACCAACCAACAGCAACAACAGGATATCATCAGTAGCAGCAAGGGATTAGCACTGCAGAGACTGCCACCGCACATTCCCCTGTTTATGGTTGAATTCAAATCTGGCCGTACCGACTTTTACTATGTCTCTGACCCGTCATCCCAGATACAAGTGGGCGATCTAGTGTTGGTAGAGGCAGATCGCGGGAAGGATCTCGGCAAGGTGGCTACTGATATACTGACAGTGGACCAGGTTTTGTTGTTACAGCAACAGCAAAAGCGCAACAACAGCAGCAACAGACTGATCCTCGATGAGGAAGACAAGCCAGACGACAGCAAGAAGAACTCGACAGTAGATTCCTTTGTAAAGAAGATTTATAGAAAAGCAGCTTCGGAGGAGATCAGTTTGCTACTCAACAAAGAGCAGGACGAGCAAAGAGCGTTGGCAGTGTGTTTGCAAAAGATCAAGAGCCGAAAGCTGCCAATGGAAGTAGTGAATGCCGAGTTTCAGTGGTAAATGTCGTGTATACTTTTTGCTTATGCAACATGTACGCAGTGGCTCATCACATGCATCATTCTAGGGACCGTCGTAAATTGACCTTTTATTTCATTGCTGAACGACGAATCGACTTTCGCGAGCTGGTCAGGGAGCTGTTCAAGATTTACAAGACTCGTATATGGATGTAAGTGATTGCTGTGGCTGCTGTCTATGGATGTTGATGTGTTTGATCGATAGGTGTGCTGTCAACCCGAGCATCCCCAATAAATCAGTAACAAGTAGCATGTAGCATGTAGATTAGTATGTGCCATCCATTTCAATTAAAAGCTTTTAGTCAATGGATCTACATGATGATCATGGCTGTGTGTAATGGGATCCACTCATGATGTGACTAGACGACTGCTGCTATAAAATTGAGAATTTCGCGTCTCGTGGCAATATCCTTTCTTTTTCCTTGTATTTACAACACTCGACAAAACCCACATCGCCTTGACATCATTTCAATGTAACCATTCTTGCATCCCTTTCTTTCTTCAAGGGATTTGCTTTTCGTCTTTTTGAACTCGTTGATGATAAAATCGCGTTGAGGATTTAACCGAGTTTCTCTTCCAAAAGAAACAATTATGAAGGAATTCCATACAGTATAAGAACGGAAATCAGAGAGATGACGAGAGGGAAAAGTAGCAAGCACTCGAGTTTCATTGAAAGAGATGTGGGGGCAGAAGATGGAGGTATGTATGATGTGTCAAAGTACCAAGGAAGGAGTAGAAACCAGGCGGCTTGTATTGCTTGCTGCATCTCTATTTGCTTATGAAGACAAATTTTCTTGTTCGGCTTGAACTCGATACATGTAAGCCAAAACTAATGTAGTTTTCAATCTGAAGCCCTTTTCACAAGGAGGTTAGAGTGCAATCAAGTGGATTCTATGCATTCGAGTGTTTCTTATCCTCAATGTAATAACAGATGATGAATGATATATAAAAGGCGAATATGATTCCGTAGCGATATGGAAGCTGAATTCAGCTCAAGATTTACATATGAATTCTGATGTTATGACAAAAATAGGGGTATATGGTTTATCATTATTATTCATAGTAGTAGTAGTATTAGATTACAGCATTAGGATTAAGGCTAGAAGTAGGATTATTAGCACTAGATTTGGATTTGGTTCGAGCTCTTGCAATATACTCGTCGTTTTTCAAATGACACTTTCTCAACACTCTAAAAAATTGCCTCGTTTCGAGCCTTGTCATGATTGGTTTGGTGTCTTCATCGTCTGAACTGATGACAATCACATCGTCTTGGGGTTTGGGAGAGGGAGGAGGAAGAGGTGGTGGTGTGTTGGGGATGGCAGTTATCTCCCAGGACAAGGATCTCTCTAGGCTGGAAATGTGTTCTCCAATGACAGATGCAGTAGTCTTGACAACCTCTTGGACAGCGTGTGCTCTTTCTGCGACACTGTGCGTTTTCTCCTCAGTGCCTTCCCGAGTAGGTGTTTTGGGTAGATTAGTACGAGCAGTCAATGGTTGTATGGTTGCAGGACATGCATGCGACTGTGAACTGGGGTTTGGCTGGTTCTTGCTACTCGCTTTGGGTGGCACAGATGAATGAGAGGATGTTGTTTCTTGTATGGAGTCTAATTTGGATTTTGAGGCAACAGGATGAGACCCTGTTTTTCTAGATGCCCATAAACTGCCAGAACCACTCCCGTCAGGCGTATGCTCATCTGGATCCTCAGCTGTGTTCGACATGACCTTCTTAAAGTATGAGCTACCGGTCGATAGTCTTCTTCGCTTTTGCTGACCAGCACTGCTTCCGTTGGATGAATAGTCTGAAGAATGGCTGATTTCACCCAGCCTGCAGCCTCTGCTAGTCAAAAGCTTTCTCATTTCATTCATGCCTGTACAGCCCCCACGGGCCACACACATGGTGAGCGTTTTCGCATTGACATAATTGATGAACCCTACAACTTCTTCCAAGGACGAATGAAAGGAAAATGGCAGTATCTATGAATAGCATATAAAATGAACCTCCGTGGCCTCTGTTCCTCTCGCATCTTATGCTTACATGTCTAGAATGAGGTTTGCAGTCGTATCTCAAGTCTGTTGATAGTAGGTGATTTGACTTTTCTGAAGGAATGTAGAGTCTTGGCTGATCGTCCATGTTTGGTTTAAAGTGAATAGCAACCAAGCCGTGTTCGTATGGCCTGCAATCCAGGTCCCAATCGCAGGAGTGAAACCGAGTTGTTGATGGATCTGTGGTCAGATATTCCTTGTAAACTGGATTTGCCTCCACGTATGCATCGTATTTCTGTTTGAAAACATGTACTTTTTGCTTGAAGGTCGCATGAATCTGGGCCCAACACTCTTCATATCCAAATGTCCAGCAATCAACGTAGATGTGATGGTGAGGTCCATATCTCTTTATCAGGTTGATGAGGAGCATATATGAACGTTGCTACATTGGAGACACCGCTGTAAGCTTACAATGGATCTTGGATTAATGAAACACTCACCTTGGAAATGAACTTTTCTGCATTCTCTCTTACACATGTGGTGTCCATGTACAAGTTTTGAATACATCGTTTTCTGACGAGACCCAGGTTCTCCTCATAGAAGTGAGGTTCTGCTCGGGTATCACCAGTGTACAAAACACTACCATGTTGGCCATCCAGCAATATCCTAATGATATAAAATATGTGGTCAGCGCATTGCTTTGATATATCAATTAAGCTGGTATGTACATGGCTGATCCGATACAGTGGTTGGCAGGCAAAAATTGAAATGATATAGTACCATATTCAGGTGTATCCAACCGCACTACTTGTCTGTACTTGACGGGCATCAACAAATTCTGCAAATGTCGATATTTGGGCTGTTTATTGTGCCGCACTACGATATGAGACATAAGCTTAGCTGATTCTTCCGTGCAGTATATTTGTTTGTTGAAGCTGTAGTCTGTTAGGCCCTTCATATGGTCTATTTGGATTGTGTGTATCAGTATAAACACAATGGCCGAGGTTTGTTTCTAATTACCAGAATGGACATGACTCAATATAAAGTATTTCGCAAAATTATTTGGTTCAAAGTTGTCAATGGCAACAGCTGGGTACTCTCTGATGCGTCCGTCAAAGGAACTCATAAATAGTGTTTATCAAGGAATGAATTGATGATTAAGATTAGTGTTTTAAAGTGTAAATTAAACGTACAAGAGATTATGTTGTGGTACACAATCACATATTTAAGGGTTAAAAAGAAAAACAAGACTGTGGTTGTTTGATCTCGTTACTACTGCTATCTACTTTTGTCTCCAGCGTTCTGCTATGCCGCGCATCGCCCATTCCATGACACCTTCTTTCCAGACCAGATCATGCCCTTCACTTTCTAGTATTTTTAGACGAACATCATGCAAACTCGTCGCTAAAATGTCAATGGCCTTTGGTGGGATCAGGCCATCCTTGTCACCCCAAACTGCAGACACTGGAATTTTAATGTCCGCATAGTTGAATCCAAACAGGTGGTATTTCTCCAAGGCTACCATCACATCACACAACTGGCCTTGGCTGTAGTTCTCTGACATTCTACGTTTATTCATGGCCAAGTAAAGAGACATGTGTCTGGGCCGCACGAAATGCCGCAGTGGTCGATTTGTAGGGAAGTCTGTAGGCAGATCAAACACTTCGTCCTCCAATGATGCTAGTAACTCATCCTCTTCAAAAGCAACCATCGTGTGGCGCGCATTTTTCCTTGGTCGTTGGGTATCCTGAATCAATGCATCGTCTTCTTCTTGCTCCAATGCCGTTGAGCTATCGTTGCCTCCCTTATTAAACATCCACATCACATCCAGTGCTAGCGAGATTGTCTTTGCAACGAGTGGCGCTGGCAACCGTCGGGTCCATTTGAACGTGTTTGCTGCTTGCGTTGATACCCAAGGCGATATCAGGTAAATGGGGCCCAGTACATGACCGGGATACTTTCGAGCAATGGCTAATGCAAACACGGTGCCTACAGACTGTGCAATAATACAGAACTGTCGAATATGTAGGTCATTGGCAAGCTGTATCACTACATCGGCCCATTCAAGTGCTGTGATTTCCTGCGATCCACATTCCTCGCTCAAGCCATACCTAACGCACTCCTTAGTGATCGAACTATACACGAATGGATGAAGATGTCTCCATTTACATTGCTTACCCTGGACGCTCGGGCCAAATCATCCTGAGACCGTAGCGAAACGCTAATTCTTCAAACATGATACCAACCATGCGTGTGCATCCATAGCCTCCAATGACAAATACAGGATGTCCATGAGTAGGTCCGTACACAGCATATCCTACTCGATGCGAACGAAGGCGCCCTGTTGATTTGGCATTGTATTGGAATGTTTGATGAAGTCGAGCTTCACGCAACACATTGACTCGAGGCACTAGCGTCGGTGCGGATGCTGCCCTTGTGTTGATGGCAATGTGCGTCTTTGGTCGAGCTTTCACTGGTGGCGATAGGATGGATTGCTGTCGTTTTGGCAGAGGTGGCAATGGCACTGTTTGTTGTCTGAAAGGCTTTCGCGAAAATGTAGGTGTAGATCTAGAGCCTTGCAGTCTAACAGGAGGAGGGTTTAGCTCCATAATTCAATCAGTCAAAAGACAAAGGTGCAATAAAAAGATGAGGGAAAAGAAAGGATGGTCTGTTCCTAATTTTGAAATGTCACTCCAAATATAAATTTCGTTATTAAGGTTGCCATCCTTTCATTGGCTGTATGGCTAATGAGAGCAATTACCAGACTTCAGTGTTGCACTGTATTCACGTGTACTGACTCTTTGCCTGGATGCCATGCTTGAGCTGCCATTGATGAACGCCGCCTGCATGTACCATTGCTTTTAGTAGCTTCATGTGGTAGATTAAGATTTAAGGATGATTGCATTACAGTAAAAAAGTTTATTTAAATATAGAGTAGAATGCTGGAACTAGCACGAAAAGTGGGGAATAAGGGGAGGGGGGTTTCTTTACAAATAAGTAAGATGTGACACATCAGATTTAAGCGTCTATCTTGACGCCATTGAGAGCAGCTTCCTTATCGATAACGGCAGCTAATCTACGGAGAGCTTCGTCCATATTTTCCTTGGTAACATTGCTATAAGAGACACGGATAAAGTTGTTCTTGTTTTGTTGAGGCATGAAAGCCAAGCCAGGGATGGCAAGCACATTTTCTTTCAGAGCCTTAGTCATGACCAAATCGTACGAATCGGTAATTCCACCCAACAAACGAAGCCAGACAAACATACCGGCATTGGGAACAACCCATTCAGCACGGCCAGTCATTCTACGATCCAGGCACTCTAGGAACTCGTCTCGTTTCTCACGGTAAAAGTCTGCCACACGGTCAACATGTTCCAAGAAGCCCTTGTGACCCCATTTCTCCAACAAACCAAAGGTCATTGCTTGGGGAACACCCGATGGCTGCAAATTAGTGACCATGGTGTGCATGTTGATACGCTCAATCAAGGGCTTGGGGCCAGTGATCCAGCCGATACGCAGACCAGAAGACAGAATCTTGCTCATACTGTCACAGCGCAAGACACGGCCATCCACATCCATAGAGAGATAAGAGGGCGTGCGCTTCTCTCCAAATTGCAAATAGTAGTAAGCGTCATCTTCCAAGATGAGAATGTCGTATTTGGAGCAAATCTTGTACACGGCTTGCTTGCGTTCCAAGGTTGAACTCAAGCCAGTGGGGTTACCGCCAGTAGGGATGGTGTACAAACAGTGAGGTCTAGGTTGATCCTTCTTTCCGCTAGGATTGCTCTCGGGCCAATTGGCGAGCATGTTCTCCAGTGATTCAGGAACAATACCGAATTCATCAGTGGCAATGTCAGCGAGGTCACACTTCATAGTTTCAAGAAAAGAGAGGGCACCCGTATAAGTAGGGTTCTCCACCAAGACCGAGTCACCTTCATTGATCATCATTTCAAGTGCCTGATTTCATATAAACATGTTGGTATATAGATATACACCACTTTATGTACAAAAATACCTTTGTCAAGAGATCTTGAGAACCAGAACCGATGGAAAGATCAAAGTCAACAGGAGGCTTGTGTTCCAATCTCTGGAGCTCACAGAGCCATTCATTCAAGAGAGGTTGACCAGACTATGCGTCAATGTGAGATATTTGTACTCGTATCGTGGGAGAAATCACTTACGGTCGAATCGTAGGACAAAGCTCTGTTGAACAAATTGTCATTGATTTCGATCTTCTCGCCCGTCTTGAGAGTTACAGTCATGCTGGCAAAGGGGAATGTAGCAGGATTGGGTTGACCAGCACCCAAAGAAATCTATATACAGAGTGTAAGCATATGCATTGCTTGCTCATCTGTCTAGTTTTGGCTTACCATCTCCTTGCAGTTTAAATAGGGCATCAAAGCACGAACTAAAACGAGGTCCTGTCAGCGTATCGCATGTGCGTGGTTTATGCTGCAACTTACTGGCTGATGGGTTTCTGGCCTTGCTGTGTTCACTGATATGCTTTGAGTAATCCATGGGAAGGTTGCAATTGATGTTTATTCTTTCTGATGAAAAATGAAGCGGGAAGAAGAGATACTGAAGGAACTAGAATGATTAGCCTTTTTATATTTTTTTTTCTCATCTAAAGAGATTATCAATCTATACTTATCCCCCCCTCTTCCGTCCCGTCTTTTTGCTTAAACCCGAAGCTTCGCCTATAAACCATTGCCTTTTTTAGTGCTCAGTTTCAAATGCAAAGGCCGAGAGATAGGACCCACCATTATCATTGTTGCCTGGAAAATGACTGCAGGTTCGCAAGATGACGTTTTTTCCCAGGCTCTTCCGAGGGATGCATACAATAGAATTTATGATAAAATGCTGGTGTCCTATCGAGTAGTTACGCAAGATCAGCATTGAGATGAACCGCACATGGAGTATAGGATATCCATCTGATCTTGCAATGTCCCTCTACCCGTACTTGATTTAGACGTTCATTCACCTGACAGATGCATTGTTTGTTGGTAGCAAAAATCCGTGCCCCTCAATTTCATGGATCAACTGGCTGCCTTGCTATATATTTGGCTTGGCATTTATTTGGGATAGCTCCAAACGCTGAATACGCTCTCTGAAGGAAAGTATCGTGGCCTTTTCGTGATTTGACATTTGTGGGATCAAGCATTTTGCAAGTCCTCCACTCCACAATACAAGATGGTGTAACAACGCATTCATGATTCAGCTAGTACTATGACTAATCAGATTATCCGTGACTAGAGGACACCCATGATGGCTTGAACAGTTGATCCGAAGCGATTGCACCATGTTTTGATAGCCTTCGACCCCTTATGAGCACCCATTCCATTTGACATTGCTTAGTAGCTTGGAATCGTATCCCAAGTAGTCTGACTGCAAAATGGCATCTCATCGTCTGATATCCAGTCAAAGCGCTTTTGAAAAGATCATGGTAGCGAAAGGAGCCCTCGTCAGTGGCTACCTACTTTGCATACACTCATTCAGACGGTCTCACTCTACTACAAAGCAAATTATATCAAACCAATGACAAGTTCCATTTATTCTTGCCCACATCCAATTGAAATTACAGTCAACCAAAAAGGTACAATGATGATCGCATGAATTGAGTATTTGTAACACCTACATTTGTGACATTGCACTAAACAAACAGTGTGTCGTAAATAAATACATGCACTTGAGTTTCCATTTCGCACATCCTTGTTTACACATACTAAACACCAAAGAAGAAATGCTCCGAAAACTAATGGCCAAACGCAACTATCATCACCACAATTACACGGATATTGCAGACGGTAGACGGGTAATCGAACTGTTGCGGAAGAGATACGACCAAAAGAAACTGCAGCATATCGATGCAGCCGAGAGAGACAAGGCAACCATTCTGTCAATGAACACACTGAAGCGACATAAATGGGATGCTCAAGCCAGCAAGAATGCGCAGGCAGAAGACATCTGTGGATTTGGATATACCTCACCAAAGGAAGTGTAAGACTATTACCATGCATGTTGACCGGTTCGCTGATAGATGATGGACGTCTAGGTTTATCAACAATGAACTGAATCTCAGCAGTATCAAAGTGTATGGGTTCGATTACGACGCAAGTATACTATCATGCTTTCTATCTGTGACATCTAGCCGCGCATCTAACGATAGTAGATACAGTACACATTGGCTAATTACACTGAGAATCTGTCATTGACCATTTACAACTCGTTGCGAGATATCATTGTCGATGTCATGCGATACCCAAAACACATCAAAGGTACTCTATCTCTTGCTGCGTTGTCATCAACAACAGCCAACACGATTGCACATAGATTTCCAGTTTGATCCAGATTTCGCTATTCGAGGTCTTCATTACGGTAGGAATGCCATTTAGCGTGTGAACATAAGCGTGCTAGAAAACTTTACATCTTGATAGATTTCAACAATGGTTGGTTAATGAAGATTGATAACATGGCAAATATACAGCTAAACACAGTGCATGGTATATATTTTTTTTTTAAAAAAAAAACTATCAAACTATGACGTTTTCTGATTGACACACACGCACATCAAATGACAGTGGGAAGGGAACCTATCAGCAATATCGAGGAAATCATGCAAGTGCACAAAGGAAAGCACATTTCGCCAGAATATCTGAGGAGCAACATGTTTCAGCTGAACGATCTATTCTCGATACCACAAGCATGTCTGTTGAGTGATGTCGTGCAGTACTTTCGAGATCACAACATGAAGTAAGTCTGGCATGATAAAATGAATGAGACAAAAAGTCTTATTTTTGGCACACCAAAAGCTTCCATCCTCGCTATTTATCTGATGATGTCAGTACGGCTGCTCGTATCTTGCATACAGGTGCGCATGGCATTGGGGGTACACTCCACATCGATATCATGAAGGACATGTCCTGTTACTTGGAAAGAGCACCGACACTGGTTGGTTATCTCGAGAATTTACGCAAAAGAGGGAAAAAGACATTCCTGCTGACAAACAGCACCAATGCATTTATATCAAAGGGAATGAGCTACCTTACGTCAAGCGACGATTGGCGAGATTTGTTTGATTGTGTGATTGTGTCGGCTAGGAAACCTGAGTTTTATAACTCTCATCGTCCATTTCGAAGAGTGCAAGAGCCAAACTGGGATGAAGTCAAAACATTTGAGCCAGGACAAGTGTATCAAGGAGGCAACATGAAGGATTTTGCTAAATTGACAGGCTGGACAGGGTAAGCTGTCTACGATGCTTTTGAGAGTAGCTGCTCTAATTAGACTGATATAGGGGAAAAGTGCTGTACTTTGGCGATCATGTATTTTCTGATCTGGTCGATGCATCGATGCAATATGGCTGGCATACAGTAAAGTGGCATGCTGTTGTAGCCATTGGCATCAGAGACTCACCATCTGTTTGTAGGGGGCTATCATTCATGAGCTAGCAGAGGAGATCGAGATCAGAAACCAACCCTCTTATAGACACACGCTGTCATGGTTGCTGCAGCTGGAAAAACTGTTGAATGAAGCACAATCCTGGCGCAAAGACTACCACATTGATGATTTAGATTCCCTCATTTCCGAGTGGAGGGCAGAAAGACAGCAAGTGAGAATCAAGCTAAAGACTGCATTCAATCATTCGTTTGGCAGTGTGTTTCGAACATATCAAAACCCATCCTTCTTTGCCAACAAAATTAGAAAATTTGCAGACATCTACATGTCAAATGTCACCAATCTGGACAGAATCGACATGGACTATGTATTCTATCCTAACCGAACTTATCTTCCACAGTAAGTTGTGTGCTTGAGCGTGTTAAAAGCAGGGCAACTAACGCATACTTGTTTCTAGCGAGCAAAAGATCGAGGAACTCATTGATACGGCAGGAGATAAAATGAATGAGTATCTGTAATAAATACCACACTATATCATGCTGAAAAAGAGACGTTTGCACATGTCGATCGGTATACGTGAATGCAGGGATTCACGGCTAAATGCCTCTTACACCTCTAGAGTGCGCTGGATTGGCCGCTCGCGCTTTTCCACGTCCAAACCATGTATGCAACGTGTTTGATCTCATTTGTGACTGTAGCAATACACATAAACAATTCATTGTAATACCAATTAATTGCCATTCTTTTTCTTTGATTCACGCTGTTTTCACCTTACATTACAGAATGGAACAGGACGAGCTCAAAGAGTTGCAGAAAAGAGTCTTGCGTACAAAGAAAGATCTCCGTAAATGGGAAGGCATCTTTTCTCAAAAGCACGGCAGACCAGCAACCATTGACGATATCAAAGCGAGACCCAACATCGGTCAGTTTTCATAGTTTGCATTGATGCCAGGATGGCTCATGACTGAAACTTCTGTTGCCATTAGAAAAGTTTTACAAGAAATACAATCATCTCAAGAGGGATTTGAAGAAGGCAATGGAAGCAGGCCAGATGGCTGACATCTCCAGCCAGCCCTCATCATGCCCTGTCTTTGCTGATAGCCAGGATGCCGCTTCGACAACATCATCATCTTCACAGCAACGCAGAAGCTCTGTTGAATACATAAAATCACCAAGCTCATCTGGAACAAGAGCCAGTCAATACTTTCATCATGAGAGCCGTGAGAATCCCTTAAAGGTGAGACGGTTGTCTGAAGTAGAAGGTATGAAGATGGACATGGCAACATCCAGCTCAACAAGCACTATTGCAAGCCCTTACGGCGACCGGGTGCTAGCTGAGGACGAGGCATTTTGGCTTGGTCTTGCGTCCACCAGTGCTTCACAGCCACTGCCAAATGTCCACCATGAAGACGTTGCATCGCCCGCATCCTCCTCCACACAACCAGCCCCTCGCCTCAAATTAGGAGGGTCGCAGCCTAAAAAGAACCAGAGAATGTCAAAGAGCAATCCGTTTCATCGAAGACAGAGACTTGCTCAACAGCAATCCAAGCAGAGTGCTGAGGCAGAGGAGCAAGCGCAACTACAGTCGCAACCACAGAGACAGCCATCTCTCACGTCGTTCTCTCAACAAACTGCCTCACAGCAGATGGATACTTCAGATGACGAGAATGATGATATGAACAACATACAAGTAGTGAATCACGAGGAGAATCCATTTAGAAACTATGACCCTTCTTTATTCAACTGGGACGATCCAGCCTTTTCTGTTGGCCCTGGTTTCTTTGGTAGTGCAAAAGCCTGCACATCCTACATGGTACCCATCCTCAACGAACCTTCTCGTAGAGACAGGATCTTGAGAAAGATGGAAAAGGGCACATTGGGTGAAGTAACAGAAGAGAATCAAGCCATAGAAGACGAGCTGGCAGAGGAAATTCGACAGTTTATTAGTCTTCATAATATTGATAACCCACATGTAAGTAACAAACTATGAAAACCTTGCATTCCTGTCTCTTCTGACCTCTTTCTAACAACAGAGCCTGGAAGCAGCTCTTCAGCCTATTGACGATAATTTATTAAACACACCCGACTATGTATATAAGAAGAGACCCCTTCAAAAGCGACAAACCAAGCTATTCAAAAGTAAGTACCGTGTCATAAAACGAATCAGATCAACCATTGATAGTATGATTGCTAGTGAAATTTGTCGAGACCCGATAAACGCCACATCGCATAAACAACTAAGCTATATCTAAATTTTACCCACATTGCTCATTTGATTGTACATTTACATCCATTTCACAATAAACTATCCATTTCATCAAGCTGATGTGAGAGTTATAGACAGAATTGGTTTTATTAAGTAGACATATATGCAAGAAACAAGAAATTTATAGTACAGAAGGGTATAAAGATTGGAAGCGCACTCATTGAGATCGAATTTGACGCATAATAGCGTAACCTTCAATGCCTCTTCTAGCATTGGCAAATGTATTTCTCTCGACAATTCTATCTTGTTGAGGATTGCCAATGATGGCTTGTTCAGGTTCAGTCAAGAAAATGCGGCCCAATGAAGCAGACATTTGATACGACTCACTCATGGCAGAGCGATCATAATCACTGGAGTTATGAGTGTAGAATACAGTGGCGTGGTCTCCAAAACTGACAGATTTGGAAGAGCAGGAGGACGAGGTAGATGAGGTGGACGAAGATGATTCACGTCTGACAAGAGGCATTGCTGTAAAAGTATGTGTTGATGAAGATAGGAAACGTTTCCAACAGAGAAAAAAAGAGGTTGCATTGAGAGGCATGGTGTATTTATATTGGATTTCGTCAAGCAGTGTGGGTAATTTTCATAGAGAGTTTTCCATTTTATATCACAGTAATTTAGTGGAACAAACAACAGCACGTTTCATCAGGAGACTTTTATTCAAAGCCAGGTGGTATATGTATATGTTGACAGAAACCGGGAAGAACATGAATTAAATAGTATGATTTGCTTTGGAAAAGAAGAGTCCATAGAAACACATGGCGGTCTAGGGCACACAGCTTGAACCATGTACATCACACTCTTTCATTTGATCCATTTCTTTTCGCATTCCACTTTCCCCATCCCACATTTAAAGATCCCGCATTAATTTCATCAAAGTTTAATTGGTGTCAAGTGTGTCAATAGCTCTCCATATAAGGGATTTGTTCATCTCATTCATACAAAAGGTGACCAATAAGACACAATGACTATGCCTATGGAAACAGCAAGCAGGGATGAGACATGGCTCAAGGAACGAATCAAAAATCTCCCTAAACATTCAGTCTTTTAGAGTTTTTCGCACAAGTTTATTCATTCGACAAGTCTTTTCAAGGGATAGATGTTGTGTCTTTTTCTGAATGGCATTGTGAATGCAGACGTCAGTCTGAAATAGACAGATTGGATGCCTGTCAAGAGTCTGCTCTTCATTTTCCTTAATGTGCTGCCATGTTTTTTTCTTTTTCGTCTTTCTAATGGAATAGTCGGTAGAGAACTGGAGGATGGGGCTGGCGTGATTATTGTGATTGTCGTGGTTGCTGCTGCTGCTGTCGAAGATGGATAGTGTTCTGTCGCGGAGTTCACCATAGTATGGGGTACAGGATGATGAAATAGTCCGCATATAATACATGCTGCTGGATAAAAGAGTGGTTCATGATGGTAGTAATTGGGCGCTACTGTTTGCGTCGATGCGGCTGTAGAGTACGGATGCGCTGTCATATTGTATTCCAGTGATATCAGAGACGGTGAAGGCGACCACATTTGCAGATTGCTCGTAAATGGAACATGCTTGTAATGAGACATGAGTTGCAAGTTGCAAAAGAAAGAGGAAAAAAGGAGAGGGGAAGGATTTCCCGAGAACATAACTTTATAATGTGCTAGGCTAACAAAACGACGATGGATGTCCCTCATGCATCAAAATAAACCCATTACCCCCGTTCTGTTGTAAATATATTTATTTGTTGTATGTACAAAAGAGTGTTTAAACCATCCATCGAGCGATAAAACTCAGTGATCCACCAATAGCTAATCCCACCACAAGCGAGAAGCTCATCACACTGCCAACAAGAGACTTTTCATGTGCTGATTTGATCGATTCGATCTGCGGTGCTGCCATCATGGCCAAGCTACAGATCCATCCATTACTGACAGCAAATATCCAGATCAAAATAAAGTAAACAAAATCGCTGTTGATAAGCACGGGCAGTCGACGTTGTTCCGACACAATTATGTTGCACACCAAAAAGAGTGGAATAAACACGGAGCGCAGTGTACTCAACAGCACAAGATACTTGACCTGAAATATCTGGAACATACTGGACACTGGCATCATTCGGCCCACCCAGTCGCCCACATTGAACAGTAAAAAGTGGAACGCCACAAAGATATCATCGTCGAAAAATCGGCCTCCTTTCTTTGAAACGTTGCTCTCGGGTCTCCTGACTGATTTGATCAATGCTGTAACTGAGGGGAACAGCATGAGTGTGATGATAAAGATGTATCCGACTGTAAAGATCAACCCATTTGATTTGCGAACAATCGACATGATGCTGACAGGCTCTCTGTCTATAGGCTGATGATGCTCCTCCAAGACTTCCTCCTCTACTCGAAGTACTTCATTGCGAGCGCTCATCTGACGACGATAAAATGGCAATCGAACAACCACGACACGGCCTACCAATGCGGCTGCTGTGATCAGGAAGGCGGATAGAAAGTACAAAAATGCAGATCGACTGATGGATGATTCGTCAGGAGTGTCATTTGTGTTGCCAGCGAGCGCACTCAGGATCGATGATACAGCTACAATCACACCTGCAATACCTTGGCCACTATCTCAATCTATCAGTATGATCCCAAATACAAGATAAACCTCCCCCATACCTTAGCACTGCTTGCATGTACATGGGCGGCAGCTGGCTTGCCTCACTAAATACAGAATTCTGAAAGAAACTTGTAGTCGCACCAGTCAGGACGATCAATGCCATGATGAACCAAAAGTACCCTGATCCTTCTATTTGGATTTCTACTGTCACAGCTAATGTGCCAAACACGATGGTATTGATCAGAATGGATATAAAAGAGTCCACATGATATGCTGACTTGCAAGTTTCCGGGTAATGGATTAGATGGATTGCTTTTCCACACGCACTCTATTTACTTACCTTATTTTGCATGTACAAAATGAGCACAAACGTCAATAGATTTGTAATCGTAAAATACGTAGAGAAGTAATTCTGAAACTTTTCTTCATATGGGGTTTCTGCAAATCGTCTTGCAAAGTATTCGGACGCTGTGATGAACACTAAAATTGCGTTCAATACTCAATGACCAAGCAGTGTATGGCGTATAGTTACCGTTCCATGGCAGCAACATAGCGATACCATAAATGAAATAAATCTAGCAAATAACTTGAATCAGCCCTATTGTCCTCTGTACGTTCAATTCCACTTACCCAATACACAATCTTATACTTGTCTTCTAGCCCATCGTCGTCTATTTGGATTGATCGTGCTGCTATCAAGCGTGCTCTCTCTTCTTCTGTCCCTCCTTTCTTTAGCTTTAATGAATCAAACATGGCTGATAAGAGAGAAACAAAAGTATGTGAATCAAAAATGGGGTATTTATACAAACTACGGAAATAAGAACGACAATAAATAGTTCCCCTATTTGGGAACATCAAAATCATGATAAAGCCCTTTGAAATGCGCATGTGACTCGTCACGACTCCATCACGATTGATCCAATAGCATCCGAAGCATGAATTGGGTGGATGCTTGATGATTGAATGGATGGTATCATCAAGGGGTATGTTGCATAGCGTACAGCGCTATCTCTTTTCATAAAGAGACATAGTTTTCCGAGAAAAAAGGTACTGCAGATGGTCTCATGTTGATGTTGAGGAGTTTATCAATCGTTGGTCAACCATTGCTGACAATAAACAGATCAAACATGACCACATGCCACATCGGAGCCCCTTATTTTACACCTAGGTGAAGCGTGACGCGATTTGAATGTACATCATGCTGAGGATATCTCGATTCTACACTATAGACTCCAATCTTGCTAGTATTTAATCACATACTTGTGAGGTCTCTTGATGCTGATGGGTCTTAAAATCCATGGATGACTATGGGAAATAAGCATCCATTACAAACAAGAAACACAAATAAAGGATATACTCGTGGGTCAAGTAGCACACCAAACATGTTTGTATCAATAAATGTACTATCAGATCTAGACATTCAGCCAGTGCTGCATCTGTTTTAGTAGAAACCATCCGTACTTTGCCACCAAACGCAATGAATATTTTACAATAATAACGTGATATATTATTATAATGTTGTTGTCGGTCTCAAGTATACTAATACACTCTGTCTAAAATTCTCTATAACAGCTTTACATTGAATGTTGCACTTATCATTCGATTCATTGTGCTTCAAGATCTTCCTACCTTCTTCCACATGCAATTTTGTGATTACCAAACATCAACATCTCACGTTATTATCTAAAGAAAAAAAACCATGTTGTATGAAATGTCCTGACAAGGTCTCACACTAAAGGCTATAAGCTGCTAAGTCTGTTAGGTAAATCATGCTAACCATAATTTACAAATTAATTGCAGGGTAGATACGTTTGTATTATGGCTTATCACCATACTGTAAACCCTAGCATAGTAAAAAGTATATAAATGTCTTTTTTGGGTGCATTCTCAGTAGAAGTATAACTCTTTGTTGGCAAGGTTCCATTTTACAACATTGTATTTTTTCGACAACAACATAAGAAGTAAAGTAACGCATAATACCTAAAAATAAGCTCGTCTGAATGCAAATTGCAATATACTTTTGTGTTGAGCCCTTAGCATGTTGCTCGAGTTCGTGAACTCAGAAACGTTCGGATCATGATCCACAGTACTGTTACTCAATTTGTCGACAATGAGCCATATATAGATAAATGATCATGGAAGAAGTCTGTGCTAATAACGTAGTAGTGTATATGACACCATCTTAGCTGAGCTCATCATCGGATTCTTCATGATCCATAATGGATATACAGAACTCGATGTACTGAACCTTAGCTGCGAGAAGTAATAGTTGATTATCAAGCGGTGATAATTTGTACATAAGATGTTATTGATGTATCACAGTGAGGAATCAGAGCATTTCCTATTTTGGATCAGCTGTTAAACAGCAACACATCCAGTATAACAATGTAGGATAACAACCTAGTGAGGTGATACTCTATGCTACCATTGTATCTATTCCCATCATATGCCATCATATATTATATCATA
>DF836290.1:443859-458779 GCA_000950595.1 Mucor ambiguus | reverse complement strand
CACAAAGGTTATGCTTTCAACTCCAGTTTTATAGTTTTGTGTGAGTGTGTGTATGTCTGTGTGTGTGAGACAACGCCATGGTCTTGTTTTTATGAATGCTAGTACAATACTGGTAGTATTTATAAGGTCTCTAAAAAATGGACATTTGGGTTTTTATTTTATTTTTTTCGTCAAGAAAATGGGGGATGGGGGTATGTATTTAGCAATGATAAAGTTGAGTGTGATTAGTCAAGTTGCCTTGAGAATGAAATCGTCGTTGACATATTGAGCATCTCAAAGAATTCGATAGAGATTGTCGACGAATGGTAGAATTTAGCTGGAATAATGCACGGTCAGAGAAATAGGAAGCTGTCGGTAATATGCTGTCGACTTCCTCCTCTTCCATTGTATCATCATCGTCCGAGTACTCTTCGTCAAGGATTGGAGACAGTAATTGCTGCTGAGACAATGCATTCATGATTCGTTTTTCTTGATATTCTTCAAGCGGCCATTCTTTTTGTAGATTAGTAAGTGATAATGCTGGTGGAAATGTGGTGGATGATGGCATTGATGATTTTTTCATTTTTGTTTCTTGCTGTGCAGTAGATGGGATGGAATGTTGGTTGTACAAGCTGGGAGAAGTAGAAGCTAAAGTGGCTGAAGTAAGGATAGGAAACATGATAGATGAGAGAGAATAAAAAGGAGGTAAAAAAAGAAAGAATTAAAGAAAAAGAAGGTGAGGCTGCATAATGTGAGCCATTTTTATACTTGTTCTTCTGGCATAAAGATTCTTTCCATGAATTGCTCATAACTCCTATATGTAGTGCATTTAGTTTCACTTGCCTTTTAGTCCCCCACATGCCAAAAAAGGAAAATACTCTTTACCAATTTGCTACTTTATGCCTGTTGGTGATAGTCTTCACATCGTTGGATCTCTGTGCATAGACGCACTTGTAGAATGAATACAAGTTTGTATGCACAGATGCTCGGAATGCGTCAATAGCTGTTGATCTGACCAACGATCCAAGAATGGGCTGTGATACAATCATTCGATCGAATAATGGACCAAAGTACGGAATCTAAAGTTTTCCTCTCCTGTTAATGACTGAATCCCCCACACTAGAAAATATGCCTCAACACAACACACTTACCTTTGCATCACGGTAGATTTGGATAGAGTACAGATTGTCAGGCAATGGCGTAACTATGATTTGTGCATTACCGAAATCACCACCAATCGTATCAACCTTGTAGTCTCGGTCATGCTCGTTCCAAACTATATGTACGTGATCATTACCTATATGTCGTTTCTGATGATGAATGGCATGAGAAACTAAACCAATCTTAATTGTCTATACAAGGGAAACACACCTTTTTCAACTGCTTGGGATCCGACATATCGGTAGGCATCTTGGTCACATCATGAAAAATCATTTCAATGCTGGATGAGCAATAGTAGGATGCTCTGGTACCGTTGGTGAGGTTCCTCTCCAGCCCGCCCAAGTAGCCTGTATGTGTGGCAATGTTGATTTCCCAACCTAAACTGTTGACAAAGGCATTGTACTTGTCAGAGCCTCGGCTATTTTGCAGAATGCTCTGCTCGTCCTCTTGGCCGTGAGCCACATAGATCAATCCGATTTTCATGGTTTCACGTCTGATAATTTGTCAGTATCAAGCCGATAAAAAAAAAAAAAAAGACTCTCCATTATACCACACTTACCCGTGCTTTCTATCCAATCCTCTCAAATCTCGATACAATGCCGGCGTCTTGTTGAGCATTTGGAAGGAACCATTCTTCAACTGATTATAGTGTACGAATCCCATATGGCTCATTAGCAATCTGCTCTGCTGAAACGGCACATGAGGCTTCTCGGCTTCATTGGGAAATGCTGGCAAAAAGTCTTTTCTGGAACTAAAATGAGCCATCAGATGAGCTTGCATAGACTCGCCACGTTTCAGAATGCCATCCTCTATTTCTTTTTTCCTCAACATATTCATTTTGGAATACCAAAGTTGACTGTATAAAAAAATGTGGGGTGAGTTGGGTTGTCTATTGGGAATGTAAGAACACGTACACATCAGATTCCTGCTGTTGGTTATTTTGTGCTTCTTTTTGCAAGTAATCATTGAGTTGGGACCCGAGATTTCCAACCATTTCAGCCTGCAGTAAAGTTTCATTACTCGGCACATTCAATGGCAAACTAGGGTCTAGCAAGCAATCGGGATGCAAATCTCCAATCCTAAACGAGCAGAGTTTAATATCTGAATGATGCGCATGTGTATCAATCCAAGTTACCTTTTCAATAGGCTGCCCATTGGATCTTGTGATGCTTGTCTTGTCTGGATATCTTGAGGGCTATTTGAGCTTGTCTTTAACTTTACCGGAAATCATGCACGCACATACCCACACTTACACTTCGTCGTCGAATGACTGAATGCATACATCTTGCCTCAAGATAAACTTGTTCTCCATGGATACATGCGTTTCAGATGGACCAAGCTTTGGTTCCAACTGCGTATCCCAGACATACCTGCCAGTCAAATCTCGAATAATCATTCTCGCCTGCGCATATTTCCTTGTTTCACTCTTTGGCAGTTCTACAAACGCCACAATGGTAGTGTCATTGAATGAAAAGTACTGGTATTGGTGGTACTCTGCATCATCTTGAGAGACACCTGGGCCAATGATTGTGCTGTGAATGGTGGCTGGTCCATAAGGAGGTGCGAAGTTGTTGAAATGATGCAGCAAATGCAATAAGACAGCTTCGGCTGATTCCTTGACATAACCTCGGTCATTTTCAGGGACATCAGGGCCCACCACCTCCTCTTGCTGATGAAATGCTGGTCGTTTCTCGGAGGATTTAAATTTGAATGAGACCTCCTTCATTTTGTTCTGTGGTGACGATCGGTTACCATCGTTGGTACTGGTGGTGGTCGGAGGACGAGGCAGTAGCTTGTCATTGCTGTCCAGTGCCACATGCAGTGCGAGCTCAATCACGTCAAATACCAGCTGGCACAGATCTGTCTCTGTAAGAATACTGGGCTCAATCGACATGATCCACTCCAGCAAGCAGCTAAACAGCTTGGAAATGATAAAGCCTCTACCGCCTTTGGAACTCTTTTCGTAGTATTTCAGATGGATATTCAGCGAATCAATTACTCGCGTGAGAATTTCTTGCACCAAGATCTGCACATGCAGGTGTTGTTGTCAATATCTCAATAGGAGCAATTTAATTCATCAACGAGACTTACCCCTTCAGGATCCAATTTATCCTTATACACTTGAGCTATGGTGTTGAGACAGTCGCACACTGTATTCACGACCGAGATGTTGCACCAGTACAGGTGGTTGACCAGAGAGAGCACGCATTCATGCACAATGTCATGCTGTGGTGTATCGCAGCTCAAGAGCTCGTCCAGAATCAGGGCACACAAGGCTCCCAATAGCATACAGTGCGTGTCAGTGTCTTGCTCGAGTTGAGGCACATGACCCACATTAACCAACTGGATAAACACATTCTTGAGCCATACTTTGACATCTGCAAACGAGAAAGATTTTCCTTGATGGAATCCCTGGATCCAGGCCATATTCAATTCATCCGTCTGAATAGCAACATTGCTTAAATGGTTTGAGATGGACACCAGTGACCCCAGAATGGTGATACAGCTTTTTCTGACATTACAAGGTACGATTTCACGAGGTGAATTATGCAAAAGCTAGGTAAAGTTAGCATCTATTTGCAATGAGGATTAGCAGCTTACCAGTTTTTCAATAGCACCAATGAAGGATGGAATCAGAATGTGGACACCAGGTAGTGACGATCCAAACAATCGCTCCGAGTTGAGTATAATAGCTTGCATGATGGTAGTGTCACTGGATGCCAGTCCCTAGATACAAAAGTGTCAGCTAATACGCACCATGCAGCAGCATAAGTTTACCTTCAAAATACACTTGTAGAATGCTGCAAAATAGCCTTCAGGTACTGTTTCCTCAGGTCTTTGGGACATGAGTCGACACAAGCTTCCATAGGCAGCAGCTTTTCCAGCATCAAATGCACTACAGTACGTTGGTTAGTGCCGTGCTTTTCAGCTAACATGATCCACTTACGAAGGTAACTCTGTTGCTTGGAAAAACCACGGTGCTGCTTCAAACATGGCAGGAATAGGTATATCGCGATAAGGCTGTTGTGCTCTCACAAGTCGCAATGTATCCCAAATTTCTACAACACAGTGCATAGCAATAGCATGATTCTGAGGTCCCTCGATTTGATTGATATTGCCAATCGTCAATAGCATATTCTTCCAAATAGACAACACTTGCTGTCCATCATAAGGCAAATTGCTAAGCACAAGAAATTCAGAGCTTCTGAATACTCCTAGACTTGTAGGTAGCTTTTCTGTCACAGAAGCAGGGTTGGTCATCATGGAAAGAGTCTCGCCTGCTGGCCAGGCAGACGACGAGGATGTGCGATTAGACTATAAACACTTATTAGTCTACATTGACTTTGTGCTTTTCGTGTGCTGCATTTTACCTTGGTAGACATATCTTCAATGGAGCTTCCACTGGTATGATCCCAATCAATCACGCCCTTCTTTTCCTCGTCCTTGGACCCTGCTTTGGAGGAGCTGACTTGAGGGCTGGCATTGATATCGCCATGGTGCACAAAGTTTAGTAGTTTAGAACCTGAATCTTGCCATAGTGTATCCAGTTGCTGAATACTGATAGCACGACGACCCACGCTTTTTTCGCCTGCACCACCGCTGCTGCTACTGCCATTTCCTCCTCCAACAGCAGCACTACCATTGTGTCCACCGCCGAGACTGGCTCCTGAGCCACCACCAACACCTCCACTGCTACCACCTGTCAAACTATTGCCACTGTTGTTTGTGTTGCTGCGTCTGCCAATCGAAGTATTGGATGGCTGTATGTTACTCGAGCTATGAATGCTACTGGAAGGCGTATTCGAAAAGGATGCAGATGGTATAATGTTCTTTTTGATACCAAATTTAATATTTTGCTTTGAGTGTTCGCGATTCTCTGCTTCTTCTTCGCTTTCCTCGTCCACGACTGAGGCAGTCAAATTGGTGGATTTGCGATCTGTCTTGAAGGTGTTAGCAATGTCTGATAATGAAGCACTGCTGAGGTTTCGTAAGATGGTGGATACGCTGCCTTCAGGTACAGGTTGTGCTTCTTGAGGTTCTACATGTTGCTGTTTTTCTGATGATTTCATGTCAGTTAGTTGTCCTTCACTACCACATGCTGATAATGGTCTTCCAGAGGCGCCTCGTTTTAGACTGCCTCCTCCATGACGCGGATTACCTTGCATACTTAAATGTCGAGATCTCACTTTGACCCTTGGATTGCCCCCAACACCCCCTGAAAGCGCTCTTCCACTGGTAGTATTGGTTCCTCCCGCATTGTTGTTGCTGTTGCTATTTGCACTGTTCATGATAGTACCACCACTGTTGATGTTGAAATGAGTGGAATAGCGGTTACTGTTGCTATTAGCAGACGATGGAAACTCTTCAATCAGTCGATACTTTGTCTCGGGATACAGCTCGTACTCCACTTTGTACAAACGAGAGGACAGCAGTCGAGTCAATTTTTGCATGATTCTCTGTACATGGCTATTAGTTGCTATAGATACACACACACATATATATGTCCTGCTAATAACCTACCACCCACTGATTCAATGCTTGCACCCATCGCATAGAACTGACCATGTGTATCTTGAGGTTGTGCCATAATTCTGTATGTGTGATCTTGGCTCGAATAAAAGCATGTAAAAGTGTCTATAGGCCAATTTTCAATAAGCATCCCCATACAAGTAATGTCAACCTTCCCTCCAGCCTACCTCCCAAATATAATCAGCCAGCTCCTCCGCTAATGTCTGCACTGGAATCCGACTGTATTTTTCTGGTTGACTCATAAACCACTGCTGAATGTCCAACAAACACTGCAACAACAGCTCCCAACTCTCCCATTCAATCTCAATACCGCCCCTAGAAACGGCAATAGCACGATATACGTTGATAGCGTCCTTGTACAATGCCACCAGTCCTTCCCAATCTGTCACTTGCTGGACATTAGCCACCATCATGTCTCTGCTTCCACCGCTCTTTCGAGGCGTGCGATCTTCAAAGATCAGCTTGATCATCAGCAGGTATCGTCGTAAGAATGTATTAGCATCCGAATACTCTTCTTGATTGGCTGTTTTCGTGGATGCTGTAGGCTGTGGCAAGGATGGATGAGGGGGCTCTTCACTGACGGGCGATGTGGACATGACTCGGGATGACGAAATGATGGATACGTTGTCTGTGGAATTGGATACAGAGGCTGTGCTGCTGGAGCGAGTTACTACACTGCTGCTGCCGCCAGAGCGCCTGAGGAATGAAGGTCGCTCGTCTTCACTGCCCAGGATCCAAACACCCAAAATATGAATAGCGCCTCGTGTGATATCTCTGTACTGCGAATTGGAGCAGGGCAGTATCAGCGATTGACGTATGATTTCGTGCAGCATTTCTCGAGTTTCGTGCGATGACAAGACGATGGATTTGAGAATGGGTGTTGCCGGTGAAGAAGAAGGTGTTGCTGCTGCTGCTGCTGTGTGTGACAAATGTGGCCAATGCGTATTCGACTGATGGCTATTGTTATCGAGACAATAGCCGATTAAAAATCGCAGCAGTGATCTCAAAATGCTGGGAGGACATGAAGGAAATCCACACACTACAGTATGTATTAGCATGCCATCAATCTGAGCTTACTTGTGGTCTTACCGCCTGCTTTGGACGTACCCTCCACGTGCAGTGATTTTGATATAAGAGGAACGAACTTGGTCATGTAGTGTGTCTTGAAGATCTTGAACAGAAATTTGGCACTGGCAGTTGCTGCATCGATACCAACGCCTGTCGCAATACCGTCGTCTGGTTCAAAATGATCGCCCGGTGGATAATCGTACTCGTCTGGAGGGGGTGGTGAACCTGCTGCTACAAATGCCAGACGTACGAGATTGGATATAAAGATGTGTATCAATGCAATCGAGTCATTAAAAGTAGGTTGCACAGGGTTGGGAAACAGAGGTTGAGTGTCATCGCCCAGGATCAGGCGTTGGCGTAATTCAATAGGGCTAGATCTGATCTTGTCATCACGCTGCAGCCCGTGATTGATTTGCTTGTCGGCATGGCTCTCCCTCAGCTTCTTGACAAATTGAAGTCCACTGGAGTGCAGTTTGTTGGAGGCGGGAGGCTCTTCTACGTCTTGGATGTTGGTGGGGGATGTCAAATGCGTGGTGGCATGCATTGGTGTTGGGATGACAGGCGTAGTGTGTGTGGTGTTGCTATCAGCGCTATTAGAGTAAGTGTTGTAATATTGTATCTCGTCCAAGACAAAAAGGTCCAGCGAGATGGCGTTGGCAAACAAGTTCATACATTCAGGGTATTCTACAACTTGGTCATTGAGCCATAATAAAAGCAGCTGGAATCCAAGTGCTCGCAGTCTGGGATGGTTGCCGTGATCCAGCACGTAGGTGAGGATAATCGCAATATTGTGTCGTTGCCATCCATTGCGCATCAATTCGGGCACGTAGAGAAATATCTTTCGAAGCAACAACAGTGTCTTTTGCAGGTTGACGAGCTCTTTGCTGTTCCAAGAAGAGGGTCTCTCTGATTTATCTAGTAAAAAAAAGCAGTGTCATGTTAATGGCCAAGACATGAAACAACTAGAGTAGCTCTGATTACGCTTGATTTTTTCTATTTGATGGATGCAAGTCTCGAAAACGACTTGGAAGACTTGCTCTGCATGTTCTTGAAAGAATCTTGCCTGATCAAACGTATTGGTGGCATCTATATAGCATTGTTAGCATAAACGATAAAGCCACTCACAGCATGATGTATACCTATAAAACTCCATAAGCTTTGAGCTCTGCTCTTGGTCTTTTGTCTTTCATCCAAAAAGTTCTTTGCCTTCTTCTTGAGCTTTTCAGGCTTATCGTCTTTCGCACTGGAGAGCGTAAACGTAGACGTAGAAGGTAAAATAGGAACGTCCAAGCCAAGGGTATTAGTATCCATAGTGTCGCTGGTGGCGGATTTAGGCTTGTCAGGTAAAGGAGGTCCTGCTGTAGACGATGAGGATGGTGCAAATCCCTTCTTGGGTGTTAAAGAAGAAGGCGCTGCTTTTCTCATGGTGAGTGATGAGAGCTGTAATGCAACAAAATAATAGAAAGAGAGAGAGAGAGAGCAAAAAGCAAAATTAAATGAAAATTCACAGCCAACAACAAAAACGACTCGTATCACACTACTTATTCCAGTACTCTCCTCAATTGGAATAGGCAAAATCATGTACAGTGTATGCAGCAGGGCCATTAATTGGCTCAACTGTCTCCTAAGCAAGTATTGGCTTCACATTGTTTTCATGTTTATCTAATTTCGCGTTTTCATATTACTCATCTACACTGATGATACATGGTAGATGATGCAGCAGATGTTGGTTTGATTTTCAATGAGCGCATATGGCAAGAATCAAGCACGCAGATAATGTCAAATCAATATCGCATGTAGAGCATAATAGCTACTTGGATTCTGAGCCTCGCTCAAGACGACATGTGTTGCGAGTATCGTTGCTTAGACACCAGGGCAGTTTAGTGGACGCCTGGATGTTGATCGTCATCTTTGTATACGAAATATCATAATTGACTGATCATTGACGATCGTTTTGCAACTGCTGATCTCATTTGATAAGTGCTAAACTGAATCTTTAGATGATACAGAAGCTGTGACATGTCCACGAGTTTAAAAATGATTTGAGCAATGCATATTCTCGCCTGCAAAGCCAGCTTTTGATGATTGTCTTTTACTTTGGTCACCAATGGCTCCTTTCCGACTTCCTTGTCGTCAAGGTTCATCCTTTTCCCATTGATCGTACTGATATAGATTATATGGTAGTATACTATACTTGCTGTTTTATTCAAAATGTATACATTATTCTAGATTTACACAGGGACATCAGCAAGAACTTCACGCAACTGTTCTAATGCACTGTTTGCCCGATCACGCACATCTCGGCTTGTATCATTTTCCATGCTCTTTAGCTTTTCTTCGATGCCAAGCTCTCTTAAGCGCTGGCAGCGCTTGATCAAGTCTATTCAATTAAAACAAAAAACTTCATTTAGCCCATTCCCTCTACTGCTATCTGAGTGCTATCTTACCTTCTGAATTCTCCTCTGAATTAGCCCATGTCCAATTGATCATACACCAGGCAGCAGCAACTCTCACTAGAGGATCCTCATGTCCCAAATGATGAATAACACTATTGACAATATTTGGGCGACTAACAAGTGCCATCTTTGGTCCCTCGGCATTACTGGACATATTAACTACAATGTAGAGTGCTGGCACCAATGTCTATCATACATCACATCTCTGTCAGTTAATCAGCGTTCATGTAGATTGCTCACATACTTACAGAGGCAGTGGTTTCTTCTTCATCTGACACACCCATATTGGATGTCACTTGTAATTTACTCTCCAACACATCCAGTAAATCGTCCTTTCCGATTCCTTGAATAACCCAGTCTGTATCCTCCTGCTTACCAAACACTAGATTGCGCACAATTTCCAGGGCCTGTTCTTGGATAGCGAGACTGGAGTCATGCAACAATTCGATCAACGCATTGTATGTCAAAACATCCATGACGGATTTTTTTGCTTGAAGGTCAGCTCTGAATAGCAAGTTGTTTAATGCCCAAACACCATTGAGTTGTAGGGTGGAATCGCTGGATCGAGAATACTCTACGAATCGAGCTATGGCGCCAGCCTCAATCACGCTTTTCTTCATGGGCGAAAACTCAAGCACAAGATTGCACAAGGCACCGCAAGCAGCAGCCTGAACAACAAGCGATTCATCATACAGCAACTAGGCCATTCCGGTGAGTCCAATATCAAATCGCGATTCACATATACGCATTTACCTTGATTAGAGGCGGCGCCACACCGGCATCGACCAGACTGGTTCTGAGATGACTGACGCTGCGAGACAATGATTTGGCAGCTTGACAAGCAGCCAGGCGGACATGCTGCTGTTTGCTTGTCAAGCCAGAGATAACATGAGGCAACACTTTCGCCTCAATAGCCTGTGTACGGCATTCCTCCTTCAGCAGCGTGGCTGCAGCAATAGCAATCAGCGAGTTTTCCTTGATCTTCTCCTTTCTCTTTGCCACACTTCCCATGCCAGGTACGCCCAATTGTGCCGTTTCGTCTTCATCGGCATCCTTGGATGACACGCTGGCCAAGAGCTCGGCCAAACGAGAGATGGCGTCCGCATCAAAAGCAGCCTTTTGCATTTCTTCGCTGTCCTTTATCAAGTCTGCCAGCACAAGCGGTGCTCTTTCTTGTACATCGTCTGTTGTGTCCTGCAATAGCTTGACGAGGGCTGGCAATACAACAAGTGTGATTTCACTGAATGGTTCTTTAAAGACGCCAGTGCGATACAAATTGGTCAAACTACGGCAATTTTTGTCAATAAATCTACTAGGCATGGTCCCATACCAGTCCAACTCACCATGTGGCAGCGATCAATCTCATACTAGGATTCTTATCCCTCACAAAATCAAGAATGGTATTTGTAGTCAATTGGTTCGAATTCAGGGCTACAAGTGTCGATTAGTAACCTCGATGCTTGTCAGATAAGCGATTACCTACTTTTCGATTTAATAATGTATTCACCCAACACTTTGTTCTCACGGCATAAAGTGGCAATGGCATCCAGCGAGGCTTCCTGTGCTTTGATACAACCGGAATGCAGTAAATTGACGAGAGGCTGAATAGCTCCCGCTGTTTCCAATTGCAGCTGTTGCAAGGGCGTGTCGCAACATTTCGCAATAATGGCAGCTGTGAATTCTGCAATCATAGCATAAGACAATCCTTCTGACGATACATTGTCTTGAGGTTCGCTTGTCAAAAAGCTAGAGGTCGTGTCCAACAGAGTGACCAAATCATGGATGTGCTTATCCTATGCAACCAAGGCAGCACAATTAGCCGATACACTGTATTGATGGCTGTTGGTCGTACTCACTGTAAAGGTATCATATTTCACTGTTCTTGATGATGCAAAAATAGCCTTCAGTGCTCTCGTGGCAGCTTCAATTAGTTTTCTTCTTTCTTGAATAGCTTCCAGGATAGGCTTGTTGTCTGGCAATTCAAGTGTATCCAACAAAGGTACTACAGCACCAGATGCCACTACAGCAGATACATTTTCGTCTTTCCCTGCAAATAAAACCGTGTCAATGTTGACTATGCGCATAAATTCAGGTTGACTGTTGCAAACCATAAGCTATGCTCCCGAGAATAGTGGCAGCCTGGATCTTCAAGTTGTAAGACGAGCAGTCATCTGGCAATGACAAGTATTCCACAAGTCTACGTATCCCTTTATCAGATTTCAAAAGGTCATATATGGGCGAACTGCTTAAATGTTACCTTTGAACAACGCCAAGCTTAATATACAATTCCTTCTTTGTCTTGTTTCCAATAACTGAATTCTTAATAAATCGAAGCGCTTTCAGCCGTTTAGCATCGTCTTGAGATGCAAGCTCTTTGATAGACTCTTCGTATTTCGATGTGGTCATTTTTTTTATTGTATGTACGTGGAAAAAAGAAAGATTTTCTGTTGTCCGTGGTTGCCGTTTGCATTTCTATTTTTTCCCTTTTGACTCGCAGCACAAATGGAAAATTGACCTCGGTTTGTGTAGGACGAAATCAAAAAGAGAGGAAGAGAGCCTCGCTTTATGCTATGAGGCAGATGATTGGTTATTGTTCGATTGCCTTGGTTATGAAGTGTTTGTTACATTTACAACCAAAGAAATCAACAAACACCAACAGATAGATTTAAAGCGCTAAGGGATGCATTTAGTGAGAAATTACATCTCGTATGCTCTCACATTACTCAAGTGCCTAGCATCCAATCTCAAGTTCAATCAGGGTAGTCATAAGAATGAGAGTTTGACGGTATGTATGCTAGCATAATGTTGGCGAAATAGACTACTGGCAATATTCCTAAAGTGATATACAAGACGCCATACTTTCGCTCAACGGAAGAGATATTCGTCATGGAACACAGTGTGGCCAAGTATTTGTGAAGCATACATCACTTAAATAGCTGTCATAATGGCCATGGCCAAATAAACGATGCATTTCAGACAAATTTAACAAAAGGTACGCTTGTCTGATTGTATCAGTGACAGATGCAAAAGCATTGGATGAGTCACTGCTGGGAGAAAAATCAAGTTATGTAACAAAGGAAGTGAAACCATCTCTATCAAGTCTCATGTTTCGCATTATCTACAAGATCTGAAATTACCACTAACAAGTACTTGAGCACATGAATATAGGAGATTGTGTATAGTCGGTATTAAATATGATGTATTATCATTAGTTCCAACATTAGAATTGATCTCAGTATTTTGCTGCCAACTAGTACTCTGTAATTTGGTATGAGACTATTACTTTGTACATTCTAGTACAACGAGTTACTTATTACAGCCGCTGATCACCTCAACAGTTGGAGTGCATCTGAAATAATGGCATTATGACACATTTGATCTGCCATTATCACTGGAACCTACAAGATTAGGTTTGATTACAATCAACGACAGGATGGGACATTGTATATACAGCTTCTTGCATGTATCAGCATCCAATGATCCAGAGCTCAAACCACAAAAAGCTACTGATTCTTCCACCATGCCTAGACTACATTGATTTATAGGATGCATCTTTCCTTTGACGGATTCTTTCGCTGATTTGAATGTCAGAGATGAATGATAACTGGCAATCAGATTTCATATCCGTCAAGCCAACCAAAATCCATAGAGATGAGCTACGATTTGTTTTTTTTTTCACTATAAAAATGGGGTATCCTGATATCCCTTGAATTGCTTCTTTTCACTCTTTCAAATCTCTTCAACTTCATTTTCCGATTTCTTAAATATGGCATCAATTGTTTTAGGTAGTAGTGATGATCGCTCTCCACCTATTACCGAGAAAGATCATCCCTCCTTGACAAGAGACCTTTCAGATGCCGAAAAATTATCCATCGCTTCTAATGAGGCTTACATTACACCCCCTGACGGAGGCAGAGGATGGTTAGTCGTTGTTGCCTGTTTTATGGTATGACACTCACAGACAGAATGAACGGAACTGTATGACATTCTGACATTTAATTCGATTTGGATCAATTTTTTACATTAGGGCTTGTTTTCCATGTAGGTTGATGGCCAGTATTGATGAAGAGATAATGTCGATTGACTGACAGTGTTTGCATAGCTTTGGTTACAATTACAGTTGGGGTGTATTTTTGAATTACTACAAGACCAATGTCTATGTGGGTCAAATGAGCACTCTCTCCTGGGTGGGCTCCATTTGCGTAGCCCTGTTCTTTATTA
Source organism: Mucor ambiguus (assembly GCA_000950595.1). Lineage (NCBI taxonomy): Eukaryota > Fungi > Mucoromycota > Mucoromycetes > Mucorales > Mucoraceae > Mucor > Mucor ambiguus. The sequence continues at coordinate 445,364 of DF836290.1, read as the reverse complement.
CAGGTCCCTTCAATCAGTTGCTCATTGAAAAGATGGGCTTCAAATACATGCTGGCTACAGGAACTGTCTTGTGTTCTGCTGCCTTGATCTTGGCTAGTTTTGCAACCCAAGTTTGGCATGTCTTTTTGACCCAGGGTGTCATGTTTGGTTTGGGTGCTTCTTTTGTCAGTTTGCCATGTATCGGTGCCCCGCAGCAATGGTTTTCAGAAAGAAGAGGTTTGGCTATTGGTTTAGCTATGTCTGGTTCCGGTATTGGCGGTCTTTGCGTAGCTAATATCAGTATGGCTGCTATTGAGCATGTTGGCTACCGCTGGGCTCTCCGCATTGATGGTATTCTAATCTTTGTACTCTTGTCATTTGCCACTTGCTTTGTGCGTCCTTTTGGCGATGTCAAAAAGACGGGTGGTGGACGCAAGGTATTCAATTGGTACCTGTTCAAGAATCCCATGTTTACTGTTATGTTCATGCATGGCTTGATCACTACATTTGGTTATATGACACCCTTCTTTTTGCTTCCTTCTCATGCCAATGCGCTCGGACTGGACCCTTGGGTAGGCACCAATCTCTCAGCAATCATGTCTGCCGTCAATGCGGTTGCTAGAGTGTTTACAGGTTACATGGGCGATAAGCTGGGCCGCTTCAACAGTCTATTCATCTGTACCTTTTTGTGCGGCCTCATGTGTCTGGTGATTTGGATCAATGTCCACAACGAAGCAACCCTCTGGGTCTTTGCCATTTTATATGGCTTCTTTGGCGGTGGCTACATTGCTCTGTTCCCCACAGTTCAGCCTCAAATCGTAGGCTTAGAGCACATTGGTCCTGCTATTGGTCTGCTCTATACGACCAACATCTTTGGTTATATGTTTGGTACACCCATTGCCTCTGTATTAATCAATCTCTCAACACCTGCTAGCTATGTCAATGGCGCTATTTGGGCGGGTTGTACTATTATTGTTGGTTCACTTTTCGCAGGCTGGGTCCGTGTGATGAAAGGTGGATGGACATTAGCCAAAATCTAAAATCATTTTACTCGCATTCTATACTGTATTTTTCATTCTAATTCAACATGTCATACCATTTTCTATATTATTAATAGCAATAAACCCGTCTCTTCATGCTGCATGTTACAGTTCAGATGGAAGGACACATCTTGAGCTTGGAATCATTGCTGCAATAAATAAGATGGGGTTCACGAAACCGTATTTTTTTGCAGCAGCCAAAATGTTTTAATGTCCGGTTTTCATTTCCTGTTTCAATTCGTTGTTTCTGTTCAAAAATCGACCTGTTTGATCCATTTTGCAAGATTTAACTATATAAAGTGTGATGATAATTCGAAGCTCTCTTAAGCTTCTTTGGAGCACTTTTCAAGGCGTATCCAATGGTGCAAAGAGAAATAGATGTTTTGAATAGACTTATTGAGCAATTGTGGAAAATATTAAATGTGGACTTTGGCCAAAATATCTAAAGTTTACATAGGAAGGTCTCACGAACAAAGTTTCAGGGGT
>DF836290.1:430272-441109 GCA_000950595.1 Mucor ambiguus | reverse complement strand
TTAAGCCCTGAGATGATGAAATAGACACCATAGGTTTTTAGGTAGATCTGAAATCAGAGCCAGTGGATAAATAAAAGCAATCAAAATATCTTAAATGATCAACTCTTTCTCTTGTACATTTGTATATATTATTTATTTGAACAACAAGAACTGCTTATTCAAACGCAAGCTTTATTTCCCTCTGATAAGAGTAAAAACCTTTGGTATCTGGCGGCCACATTAGCTGCATAAATCTACCAACATCATGAATTAGAGATTGTTTTCGTATCAAGTGTTTGTAAAGTTACCTTTTTCATGTAAAAAATGCCGTGATATGCACATAGAAGCACTGGAAGAAAAGTCAACTTGAGCTTCATGTCTTGCTCAAAGTTTTCAGGGGCACCTGGGCCGATCCTTTTACTAATTTCGGACCACATTGATGATGCCCTCCATAGTAATTCAATTACAATAAACGGTGTGCTGGTAACATCCAAGTACAACAGATACTTGTGATAGTTGATGAGCTTTTCAGATTTCTATACATGGTTTTGTGTCAAGAACGGCCAAGGATACGATTCGATAATGAAATACACTACCGCATAACTGCCAGCCAAACCAATAGCATAAGCACTAGCATAAATCACAGAAAATACATTTACTGGGCTGTTCAAGAATGGAACTCTGGCATAATAGTATCTATCTGGAATTTCAATTACACACACACTGTTAGCGAAGGCATCCCTATTGAATCATGAGCCTCGCCAAACCTACCAGGAGCTTTCATTTCTGCTTTTTTATGACGCTCAGGCATGACATAAGTAAGTGCTACACATTCAGATATATAGGGAATGACCTAAGCAAATTCCACAGACAATTGAGTAAAGCAAGGCGTAACTTTTCAAAGTGTAACAAGTACCAATGAGAATAGTGAGTTCAAAAAAACTCCTGCTCTCAAGGAGAGACAGCCGTAGCATCTTTTAAAAGAAGAGTGTATTGATCTTGACATTTGATATTAATTCTAGAAAAAAAATAACAAGGTGAACAAAAAATCAAAGTGGTCATTTATGTAAAATCCATTCGTATCACTTTTTCGAAAACGCAAACAGTTCTGTATTCAATCGAGAAGGCCGAGGACCAACATTTGACTCATAACGGATGAGTGGAATGGGTTACGTAGCTTCAAACCAGCATAGAAGTCCATCCACAGGGAATAAGAACATGAGGAGTTGCGTACGACTTCTCCCGAAGAGGACCATTTATCTTCAATGGCGTTGATCGCATGCAAAAAGAACAGGACCATGTTGAAATGTTCGTTTGATGCAAAGCTCCTGGAGTCCAAACCATAAGTGTGCTTTCGCTTTGCTTCATATTGCCGTTCCCGCTTTCTGTTCTGCTCATAGAGCAAGCGTTGTTTTTTGTGCGTGTATATCATATCAAGAAGAGCGCATTGCCAGCACAGACTCAAACTGCTTGTATGGTTTATCCGAAAACAGGATGGCGACTTATAAACGCGTCCTAAAAAGCAAATTGGAATTCCAAAAACAAATTTCGCATTTTTGTTCCTTCACCCATCTTTTCTAAACAAGTGAAAATCTAATTGACTCTATTGCTATGAATGGTTCAATTCAAAACAACAGACTCAAACGAGAAATCAGTAAGTTGGATAGCATTGCGCCTCTGCGTAGGTCATTAACCGCTTTGGGGGTTCTTTTTTTACGTAGTGGACTTGGATAGAGATCCACCTCCAGGTATTACTTGCTACCCTAAAGATGACAACATAACCAAACTGGAAGCCTGTAAGTCGATAAACCCATGCATGGACTGATAGCAGAGCACTCATAGACGGACATCAAAGACATCAAGGGCCCACCAGACACACCCTACGCAAAGGGCCTCTTCAAACTGGATGTGCTGATGCCCAACAACTACCCATTCGATCCACCTCAAATTCGCTTTGTTACCCGTATATACCACCCCAACATTGATGACGCTGGCCGCATCTGTGCAGATATTCTAAAAAAGGGCGACAAAGGCAGATGGAACCCGGCATTGAACCTGAGAACGACCTTATTGTTGCTAGCGCAGTTATTAGCTGAACCCAATCCAGACGATCCATTAGATGCTCAAATCGCCAAGGAGTATCAAATAGACAAACCCACATTTGATCAAAAGGCATTGGAGTTCACTCTGAAGTTTGCGAATGAGGAAGCTGTCATGTCGAGTAATCAGGATCAGGTAAGAGGGACGACGGGTTTTTTGGAGGATCAAATCTGATACAGTGGTATGCTTGTATAGGAAAACGAGGCTAAATTTGAGGAAAAGGTGAATATGATAAGCGAACAGATGGAAAGCAAAGAGGAGAAGGAGGAGAAGGAAGAGGCGGTGGAAACAAAGCCTAAATTTTCATTATCACTGTCAAAGAAGAAGAGCAATACAGGATCATCTCAAGGATCAGCACAGCATTCATCTCAGTCTACTCAATCCAGTCTTGCTAGTGCTAACTCACTCAGTCGAAAGAAGAAACAATCAGCTCAAGAAACTACAGCCTCATCGCAAGTGCATGAATCTACCACATCATCCCCGGTGCGCAACTCGCCCATGTCAACTAAAGCGCCAGATTCAACTGCACCATCCACTTTGTATGAGACAGCTAATGGCAAAAACAAATCGCTAAAGACATCTGTGGCCCAAATCAAGCAACCCAAAGCGACAAACGTTAATAGTGAAAAAAAGGGGGCATTGATGGACGCACCCAAGGACAAAATAGAGCAACAGCGGCAAACAGAGCAAAAAAATTTAGCAGAGAAACTAGAAGAGAGTACCATTGTGAGCAAAGAAAAAGCAAAAAATACCAAGCTTGAGAGCGTCTATTTCGCATCAGTCAAAGCCAAAGCAACAGAGACTGTAGCACTATCCGAACAGAAGCCAATCAAAGAAGTGCAAGTGAATCTGCCCAAGCAAAGATTGACAAACGATACCCAACAGCAACAGCAGAATAATAAGAAGCGGCACGGTAATGATATTATCGTTCTCTCGGATGATGAGGACGGCGTAGGTGTGGTGCACAGTCTGCGATTATCTAAGAAATTGAAGCGAAATACACTTTCACTGAGCAGGCAACGTAAATAGAGATTATTATCAGTGCGAGACATCGATTCGTGTAACAATTTAGCCTCATTTATATAATATTCGCCGTAATAGCATAGAGTATACTAGAATAAACGGCATGTTTAAACAGTAAGCATGTCAAAGCAGCGTTTTGTGGGGGTAAAAAACACCCACCCGAGAGTCTACTGAGTCAGCAAAAACAGTATTCCAGTCACTATAATTCCCAGGCTTCATACTATTTGTAAATCAAAGGTTGTTGGCAAGGAACATCTCTCTTGGATCTCTTCTCGATACTTTTTTTTACTAAAAAATATACCATGGCATCTTCTATTCCTTTGCTTGAGACACTTGCCATTACTCTTTCAGGTACCGGCGTTGCTGAATTGGCATTCAACAGACCCACAAGATACAATGCCTTGTCACCTTTAGCCTACAGAGTACATGTCAGCCAATGAGGCGAGTATAATATGCATATAATAACATTCCTGTAATCTAGGATTGGCTTGCTGCTATTCAATGGGCAGCGACGTGTGATGCTGTCAAGGTCGTTGTCTTGACTGGCCGCGGCAAATACTACACATCAGGTCAAGAATTGCAGGAACCCGACAACAGCCCTGAAGGCAAAGAGTTTGTCAAGAAGAGAAGATCAGTTACCAAGTAGGAAATGCATACGCTGACCCATTGAGCGACCCACTGACAAGTGTATACTAGGACTTTGGTTGATGAATTGATCAACTTTCCCAAGCTTTTGATTGCTGGTGTCAATGGTACGAGTTGAATAGACAAGATGGAACCTATTAGATGCTAAATCAATAGAATAGGGCCCGCAATTGGGTTTGGTGTCACCACTCTTGCATTATGCGATGTTGTTTACTCTGTTCCTGAAGCCACTTTTAATACCCCCTTCATGAAGTTAGCTTTTTGTGCTGAAGGATGTTCCTCCTTGTTGTTCCCTAGAATCATGGGTGTTTCAAAAGCAAATGAAATGCTGGTAAGTTCGCTAAGCATAGCCAGCCTTTATGACATCTCATACTAACACAAATCGCTAGATGATGGGACGCACATTCACTGCCCCTGAGCTCGTTGAATGCGGCTTCATCAGTCGTCTTTTGCCATTGGAAGGATTCCACAAGCAAGTACTTTCAGTGGCTGAAGAAGCTGCCAAGTTCTCTGCTGATGCTCTTGCTGTTACCAAAAAACTGATTCGTGATGTTGATCGTCAAGAATTGCTCAAGGTGAACGAGATTGAAATGATCAAATTGACTGAGCGTATGAAGGCAAAGGACTCTCAAGATGCCATCAATGCATTCGTCGAGCAAGCCAAGAGAAAGAAAGCAGCTAAGCTTGCAAAGCAAGGCCAAAGCAGCAGACTCTAAGCCGCTTCATCCACGCACACTGTAACCATAAACTGTAACAATAAATTTTGATTTGCAATGATTATATTTGAAGAGACACGAGAGGAATGGAGATCAAACTAGTTGTGGTCATATGACAGATTTAAGCAGAGTATTGTTGCATGAAAGAAGCAATGTATAGCCGCACAAGATGACTTTTGCTCAGTCCTGCCCACCACTCTTCCGACTTTTATACAAAGCTTTTGCTGCTGTAAATCAGCTACGCGCTCATGCCAAGCATCTGCTTCCAGCTAAACTATTCGCCAAAGACGCATCCATGCACACTATATATGGTGGAGCAACAAAGTATAGGTTGCGTAAAGTCTCACTGTCATGAGATCCAGTGTAATCTAGTTTTAATCTCCAAGTCTTGCAAGTCTATATTTCGTACTTTAGGTGTATAATAGAGAAATGAGTGCTAGATGACTCAAGCACGAACACAGTCAGCAGAATGGTATTCAGCGTTTGGTTCCTAAATAGTCATTATAATCGTACGAATAGGATCTATGGAAACATTTCTTTTTGAGAAATAGCATCGGAATACGCCATTCCATCACTACCGCAAGAAAATGTCTCGAGTTCAAGGCGTTTCCAATGATTAAGCATCAAATGTAGTCAACATCTAGTCTGGCAAATTGAGGTCTAATGATAATACGACCTTTCAAAAGAGAAACGCATGGCCCAAGCTTGACCTGAACGTCGAAAAACAATTTTTTCGGGTTGATGACAGTCAGAGATTATCTGGTTTCTATTGGATATGTTGCCATTAGCCTTTGGCTACAACAAACAAATTTTCTAAACGCAACGCACTCCACTCTAGACCTTCTCTTATTTTTCTTTTTTCTTTTCTTTTTCTCTTTCCTTTTTACCCTTCTTGTTAAATCATATTTATTCTAGACATCAAGCATGGATTCTCAACAGTCATGTAACTCATTAGCTTAAACGAGAGATGGGTCAAGCGACTAACATTTGCCATGTAGCATCCGGTGTAGATATCAAAAACAAGAACGGCAATCTTACTGCCCCTACACCTCAAAACACACCCATCAACCCTGCTCCTATTACTTCTAGCTACCGTCCTTCTATTCCAGCTATTTCAGAAGACATGGAAGCCATCACAACTCAAGGTAATTGATCGGTAAAATTTTTTTGTAAGGGAGGTTATTGAAACGCGATGACTAGGCGCAGCTGACAATGGTGCTTCAGCTTCGGCCATTGCTGGTGCTTTCACTGGCAACCCTGCTCTCTTGAGTATGCTTCAAGGTAAATTGGGCACTTTGGTCGGCCGTCCCTCTGGCTACATTGATCAATTACCTGCATCTGTGAAGCGTCGTCTCAATGGCCTCAAGTATCTTCAATCCAAACATGCTGAACTTGAAAACAAGTTTCAAGAAGAAGTTTTGGCCTTGGAGAAGAAATACCTTCAATTGTACCAACCCTTGTACGATCAACGTGCTCAAGTGATCAGCGGTACTTATGAGCCTACAGACGAAGAAGTGGCTTTAGGCGAAAAGGTTGATGAAGAAGAAGAGGACGACGACGAGAACGAGGAGGAAGACGCACAAGATGATGAGGACAAGGACGAGAAAGACACACAATCATCAGACGCACAAGTCAAGGGTATTCCTGAATTCTGGCTCACTCTCTTGAAGAACCACCCTCAAATCGTTGAAACCATTACCGAAGAAGACGAGGGTGCCTTGAAGCATTTGATTGATGTTCGCATGTCTTATATGGAACAACCTGGCTTCAAGCTTGATTTCGAGTTCTCTGAAAACGACTACTTTACCAACAAGGTGCTCACAAAGACTTACTATTACCAAGACCATGCTTATGGCGGTGATTTCGTGTATGACCATGCTGAGGGCTGCGCCATCGACTGGAAGGAAGGTAAAGATTTGACCGTTACTATCGAAACAAAGAAGCAACGCCACAAGGGCACCAACAAGACCCGTGTTGTCAAGCGTACCGTCCCATCAAATTCCTTCTTTTACTTCTTCAGTCCACCCACTATTCCTGATGAGGAAGAAGAGATCGATGAAGAGGAGGCTGAGGGCTTAGATGCCAAGCTTGAAGCTGATTACGAGATGGGTGAAGAGTTCAAGGATAAGATCATTCCCCATGCTGTTGACTACTTTACTGGTAAAGCACTTCAATATGAAGATTTCGATGACGAGGAAGATTTCGATGTAAGTTGCGTTCATGTGTATGGCTCCATGATGTGTATATTTATGCATTTTGTCTAGGATGAATATTACGAGGATGAAGATGAGGATGAGGATGACGACGATGAAGATGATGATGATGAAGACGATGATGATGATGATTCTGCTGTAAGTTATATGTTGATAGCTTTCTCGAATGTATGCTAATCCCAATCGTAGCCTGCCAAGGGTGAAAATGCTCCTGAGTGCAAGCAATCTTGAACTGTTCCATCTTTATACTTTTAAAATAATAAAATGCAAGCATTAATCCAACTAGACTTTTTCATGTAGTACCAAAATAAAGTAAAATGCAGGTAGCACCAGCTTCTTGAGTAAGATGGAGCTATCTCTACTAAAGGATCCATCCAAAGTGAAGGATAGCTCGATTGGCGTATTAAGTTTGCAAGCCGAATACATCGCCTGTTCTATTCCAGGACATGGTGATCTTTTCCTCGTATACTGTAACTAAATGGGAAACATCACATGGTTTATACAAATAGAGGATCACACGCATTATTAATTAAAAAATACAATTCATTCATGTAAACGTCTAGGTGTAATTAGATGAGGATAGGGGTTTCGTAGATCATGTTGTAGATGACTAATGGAGATCTAAGCTGACTTGGGATGCTTGTTTCGGCTGTGAAGACCGCCTTTGTTGCCTAGCGACAAGAAATGAACGATGAGCAGCACAATGGTGATGACATGAGCATACCAGTACACGCTGTTATGAGCCTGCACACTTCTGGAGAACGTGAGCAAATCAAAGCCGACCATAGTATAAGTGAGACAGGTAGTGGCTGTCATCCAAGCAACCACCTTCCAGCAGTAGAACAGATATCTATTCTGGTCTATCAGAGGCTTGACAAAGGGCAAATAAAATCTGGCACGAAGAATGCGCTCGACAAAGATGAATGCAAACTCCAACAAGAACGTTTCAAAATAGCCAAAGTGGAAGCCATGCCAGATGGCAAGAAACACTAGAGCGCCGAGCTGTGATAGATCTTTGTTTCTCAGGAACCGAAGTCTCTTGAAGACGTACTGTTTGACCCACAAATTCGTATTAATGTTGAATGTTGGAATCAAATGCTCAACAGAAGTCATCAATTCAAATTCCAGCGGTTTGGAATTCGCGAGACCCGAGAAACTGGGCTCACCTGTTTTGTCGTTTCCTTGATAGGTGATGCCAAAATACGTGCTAGCACCTAATCCCATAGTTTATCATCAGCAAGGTATGTAACTCACATGTCATCGTATGCTTACCCTCCGTCAGTAACCACACGCCAACATACTTTACATACACCATCTTTCCACACAACCAGTAATTGATATTGCGTTGCAGCAATGATTGAGCAGCATACTCTTTGGTGAGTACAAAGGAGGTGGGATAGTATGCACCCACTGTTTGCAACACTATAATGTAGACAATACCGATAGACACGCAACGCAGAATATAAGCTAGTTGCACCTTTTCTATATGCTCCATGTTGCTGATTTTTACGCCATTGTAAGGTCCAGACAAGAATCGACTGTAGAGTGAGAACGAAAATTGCGGGCCGATCAAGAAGGCGGATGGAAAATAGCAATAACCTAGAAACTCGTGCCACTCTGGCAAGTGTTGCAGAGGTGAATCAGAGGCAAATGAATGAAGTCCCGTCAGTGGCCGCTTGCCCCCCTCTCTAATAATAGCACCGTCCAAGAAATCCACACTGAACCCCATCAACCGCAAGCACAGCACACATTGAGACGTAGTCCAGTTGATATCATATCCATCAGAGGCGGTATAGTAATAGCCTAGCAAAAGGTACATCGAGTTGAATGTCCAGACGGCGACCGTGCCAGCACGACGGTTATGGAATTGGTCACCCAGATAGCACAAATAGTAACTGATGGCAATGGTGATAAGCGAATGTACAATGTTGAGGCCAGCAAAGAAGAAGGCGAGCGCAAAACCAGTGCCTAGGATGTAAATGTTTCGTGAGGATCGACTGGCACTGGGATCTTGTACAACATACAAGTGATGGTATTTGTAGCCAATAGGATAGGCAAGCATCAGTGTCAAAAAGAGGCGAATGCTAGACTCTGGCACACCTATCAGCCATGAAATAGGCTCTGTAATGATATTGTGCATTGTTCAATGGGATGGCAGGACGGAAGAAAGAAGAAAGCTATTTAGATAAATAAGAAACATTTATACTGGAATGAAATGTGGCATGTCTCACATCTGTTGGCCGTCGATTGCAATGGATGACACATTGAAAGAGGGGATTCTGCTCGTTGAGGAGCCTCATCAACCAACTGAATATCGCCCTTCTTTGATCTGGTCGTGTGACAATGCTTCGAATAGCTTTTGATTCCAACAAAAAGGATCCAATGTAACATTGATGACGTCCACGAACGATTCCAACTTGAAGCATTCAAGGTCCTCTAAAACAACTCTAACGAGAAAATCTTGAGAGGTGTGCGCATTTTCCCTTATATCAAACGTTTTCTTTTCTCTCCTGTTACAAAAGTTTCGATAATCTCTTTACCTTCGTAACGTTTATATCATCTACACACTCTAGAAAATGTCTGATTCTGAAGTCTACTGTCCAAACTATGCTCCCTTCTTTGGGTTTGCTGGTGTATTTTGCGCTGTAACGTATCATAGACATCACGCTTTGAGAATAAAGATCAAGCAACATGAGCAGAGCGCAACTAACACACCCTTTGTTTTGTTATTCTTTCGACATTTTAGATGGCATTTAGTAGTAAGTTTTGACTGAACGACATCTGGGCAAAATACGTGTACTGATGTTATGAAACAATTTCACTCCTTATTACAATAGCTATCGGTGCTGCTTATGGTACCTCAAAAGCTGGTATCGGTATTGCCGGTATTGGTTCCTTCAAGCCTGAGTTGGTCATGAAGGTAAGATGCATTTGGACTGATAGACAACACCTTGTACTGACAGAAAGCGCGACCTCTTGTAGTCATTGATTCCAGTTGTTATGAGTGGTATCATTGCAGTTTATGGTCTAGTAGTTGCAGTACTCTTGGCCGGTCAATGTAAGTGCTGGCACATGTTGTATGCTTCGATAGGATGCTCATAAAGTTGCACGTTCTGTTATAGTATCACCTACTAGTGGATACTCTTTGTTCTCGTAAGTTCCTATTCTGATAGTGCCAAATTAGCTATCTCACATCTATTCTGTATAGCGGCTTCATCGCTTTGGCTGCAGGTTTATCTGTAGGTATGGGTGGTTTAGCTGCTGGTTATGCTATTGGTATCGTTGGTGATTATGTAAGTTTTTCCAGCTTTCATTTGTGTGCTCTATCCTAATAATGAGATGTCTATAGTGTGTTCGTGGATATGTTAGAGAGAGCCGTCTGTTTGTCACTATGGTTTTGATTTTGATTTTCGCTGAAGTTCTTGGTCTTTATGGTTTGATTGTTGCACTCATTTTGAACGCCAAGGCAGACAATGGTGCTTGTTCTGCTTAAACAGCGTAGACAAGGAGAAAAAAAAAAGAAACTCATGGAGATCATTTAAATGTATATAATCGTTCATCATGGTTCTATCTTTCTTTATTCATCGCCACCAAAACATCAACATACAGAACAATAAACTACTTTTTGATACCATGAACAATGTCAAATAATGTGTCTTGCCTGACTGAAGGATGAGCAAGAAAAGAGATGAATACTTGAAATCACCCAAAGTTTATAATGTGGCAGCCTCATTATTGTTGATCTAGTCCGCACTCGTATTCAAAACCAAGAGAATAGTTGAAGGGGTTAGAAGGATACGAGCAGCATATTCAGTATAACGCAATCTTAAGTAAATATATTAATATGACAGAGTCAAAAATTGAAAAGTTTATTAAATGAAACGATGAAAAGCGTATTTCTGTTAGTTCTCATGGTTCATGTCAACCATGATTAGCAGAATCAACCAACGAGCAGGTCAAAATACATCTGATTCCAGCCCCCAGATCCCAAATGAGAGCTCTTTCGTTCCAACATCTTGACCCACCAGATCCGACCTTTGCCAACCAGTTGCACACAAAAGCCATCACATAGCAGGGACAACAAAGCCTTTTGTCGATACTAAACCTCGGAATCTATCAGCCAAAAAGTCTTCTAACATGTCCATACCTGGTAGCTGGGAA
>DF836290.1:416606-427228 GCA_000950595.1 Mucor ambiguus | reverse complement strand
TTGGGGACCAAAAAAACATCGTGAAAAATCCATCAAAAAGCATGAGGTACCCCTCATACTTTTCATCGAAAATCAAACGATCGCGTTTTTGAAGGCAAAAACAAAGACTTCTACTAAGGTATGTATTGAATCAGAAAGTTTCTCTCGATCTAAAGCAGCCCCTGAAACTTTTTTTGTGAGACCTCTATATGTAAAATTTAGACATTTTTGTCAAAATCCACATTTAATATTTTCCAGAATTGCCCAATAAGTCAATTCAAACCACTATTTTTCTTTACACCATTGGATGCGCTTTGAAAAGTGCTTCAAGGAAGCTTAAGAGGGCTTTGGATTATCACCACACTTCATATAGTTATATCCTGCAGAATAGATCAAACAGGTCGATTTTTGAACGGAAACAACGAATTGAAACAGAAAATGGAGGGCGGATATTAAACTATTTTGGCTGCTGCAAAATAGGGCTTCGTGAGGGCAGATGAGCATTGACGTTTGGAATACATGCAAAACAGCCAGAGGTCATTACAAACAGAGCCGTACTCGGGACTTACAGATGCAGCGGTACCTGATTGCACCATTTCTACTGAGAAGATTGGAAAGCAAATTATCTTACCCTCATCATACACAGGATCACCAAGATCACTGCAGCAGTTATATCTGGACTCAATGGCAATGGTATTAATACTGGGTAGATCAAGCTACTTTATAGCGTTCACCTGCAATCCACACTGGCCAAAAATTGTCCATGATTGTTTGGAAGAAGAACGGCGATCATTATTTGATCAAGAGTAATATCAGTGAATCATGTCAAAGCGATTTTAACAAAGGTCGAAAATGAACAATCATCAGCAAGTTAAATTACGAAAGTTGTGTTTCAAGAAGCCCTTTCTTAAAAAAGACAATTTGTCGATTTAATACATGTTTCTGTACTTTAGCAAATTCGAGATATTAGCTAAGGGCCAGCGGCAACGCGAGCCGCTTCCACGTAGGTTGATTTCGACCGACGCGAAGCGTACATTAGCCAACACCATCCTTGCATTCTGGACATTTGACTCATCGTGTCAAACTCGAGTAGTGGAATTATGCAAAATACAAAAAAATGCTTTTATTATTTAGTGATGCACTAGTTTAAATCAAAGGCGTGTTTGCTATATTGGTATTGGAGGCATTATTGTTGTGTGAGTTGGTTTTAGCAAGCGATAGATCAGTCTCGGCATACAGTTGCAACAGCAATTGCCATTCACTAGCCAGTTTAGCCACAGATGCTCGCTGACTCCAAGGCTTCAATTGTTCTCGCTTGTTTGCAGCCATCCAGGGTAAAGCAGGTTTGAATCCCATTGCAATTTGGACATGCACAATAGACGTAATTGATTCTGCATGAAGCACATGGAGCACGGTGGACGTAGTGTTGTCTCGATTCATGCTATTAAACAACATTTGGCCAGGCACAGAGATGGAGGAGGAAGGCCTGCTTTTGGCTTGTTGCTTTGGTGAATTAAGGCTGCTATTGCCGCCGCCTCCAGCAGCAGCAGTAGCAGAAAGTCCACTGCCATCGACATCAGAGAATTCTGAAGCAAGATGAATTGACAGTGAGGGTGACCCAGGTACAGGTGGAATATGCTGCGATGATATGTTGGAGGAGCTACTGAAGCTGGGCTTACCAGGCATGTGCAAACCTAGTCCGTTTGTGGGCGATGCATCAGGCATCTGTATGCTCAGGGCATCTGTATCTTGAACATGGAGCTGTGGAATAACACCAATGGAAGATGATTGATTTGTTGTGCTTCCTCTCTGAGGTTGCGACAAAGACGAGCCACCACCCCAACTCTTCCATCTAGCGCTGTTGGCGTCCTTTGTAAATGTGGGAGGCGAATAAGCGCTGCTGCCGTTGCCAAAGTTCATGCTGACACGAGGACTTGGACTGGGCGGTGCATACATGGACGATCTGTTGTTACTATTTCCTCCTCCCATATCCAGCAGTTTTTCATGGATAAAGTCTTTCAAAAAGACATGAAGGGGACACCGGTAGCAGGTGACAAATTCGAGGAAACGCCAAGTAGTAAAGTCGTAGATGGTGCCCGTGCTCAATGGTGCAGTGAATGAAAAGGCAGTTTTCCCATCAGGCGACGGGTTTGTCCAATTGGCAATGCCAGGCGACAGTATGCCACTCAATGGGCCACCTGGAGACAAGCTGCCTGTAGCAGGTGTTGTAGGCATGTTGGGTGTGGAGCGACCCGACTTTGGTTTGAGAAACTTGAGTGTCTGGCCAAACACCAGGGCACTCTTGATAAAGAAGGCGACTTGCACCCAAGACCCCGTGAGTTTGTTGAACGAGTTGCTGCCACGCACCAAGATGATCTTCATGGCGACAAAGCTGAGAGAAAACAACAGGGCCACTGACTGAGGTGTCTGCTTTCCATCTTTGATATCAGGAAAATCAGCAGCATCCAAGCCATCTTGGTTGGTGGTTTGACCCATGCTTTGCGCCAAATGAGACAGCGAGAAACCAGACGACTTGCTCTTCATCAGAGAAGCTTGACTGCAGGCACGGGAAATGTAGTTGAGCAGACGCGTCCAGTTGCTAGTGGGATCAGGCCTGAATTTACCCGACATGGAGGAGGAGGAAGAGCTAGCGGAATCCCACTGCAAGTTGTACTGCAGACAGATGGGGATGATGATGTGAGCAATCAGTCCAGGCGTGGGTGCCAGTTGCTCGATTTCACCCAGGACATCCTGTGTCGAGTTCTCCATGACGGCGATGATCAGCCGCACCAGTGAGTTGCAGAAGCGATTGAAGCCCTTGGTGTTATTCTCCCAGTTGAAGCGAGTGGCAACCGTCAGTCCAAAGGGAACAAACTTCTCATTCATGGTACCAGCAATGTCATGCATATTGACAGGCTTTCCTTGGCCCTGCTCTAGTAAAATGGCCAAGCCCTCATAGAGATCAGATGCGTCCATTGTCTTCCATTGCGAGCGGTACTGTGAGTTAATTTGGTTGAGCAGCTTCTTGAAGGATTTGGTGTAATTCCTGGTGTCCGCCATGGAATGCAAGCAGTCAATCAAATAGTCCTTGAGCCAGTCTGTCTTGAAGGTGATTCCCTTGATGTTGCCATAATCACGCATCACTGTGCGAATGATAAAGGCCATCTTTTCATGGCATACGTCAGACAAGGCGCCATCGTGTTTCAAGTATTCATGCACTAGCAGCACAAATTCCATCCTGACCGTCAGTTTGTCGTTTTGTTGCCATTGCTTACCGTACGCATGCTGAGCAGACTCTGTGCGTGATCCACTGCCTGGCACGCGCGTGTCGTTGTCAATACCTGATGAGACCCCTTGATAGCCCAAGTTGGATGCGGTAGGATTAGCAGTGCCTAGAGCGACCTTGGCATGCTTGCTAAACTTGGCAAACACATCGACCAGAGCAGCCATGCCTTCATCCACCAAATCTTTGAGCAGCGGTAGCTTGTGGAAACGAGACATCATGTGACGGAACAGCTTGACAAACTGCTCTGCACGCAACGATCCAGCATCGTATGCAATGATGGTCAGAAACAGCTTGACAAAGTTGCCCAGTTCAAATGACCGGTTGTTGTAGTTGTTGATGTCCAATGGTGCAATTGGTGTCGTGACACTTCTGGCCAAGGGTTTCAAGATGGCAGTCGACAGCGGAATAGCCATGGGGTTGCTGGCAGCATCAATGCGCTCCTGGATGCTGCGCTCATGGTCATCCAATTCTACCTGCAGCTGCAAGCCAAGCACATCTGATGTAGCGCCTAGATGGGGCGGATCGTGCATGGCTTGCATCAGCACAAACAGGTTGTCCACCATCCAGGAGCCCAGTTCGTTTGACTTTCCAAAGGCAGCCAGTATAGTAGGCACTAGTGTACCCAGCATTTGAAACACAAACGACTCTTCGTGCACAGCGTAGAAGCGGCACCAAGCAAAGATGATGGCAGATCGCACCTGAGGGAAGCAATCCACTTCACAAAACACCTTGAACAAGGCAGGCAGGAAGGTCGTGTAGCCCCGGTTGGAGATGAACAAACGCTTGAACCGCGTTACTACACGCGTGTACAAAATCAGTGCCTGTCCAAGGATGCCAAAATCACGGTCGTGTTCAGTGATAATCACATTGACGCCTTGCAAAATACGCTCCAGCTCATCGCGGTCATTGTAATTCTTGTTCAAGCCATTAAGCAAGTTGTCCACAAAGCGTAGCCAGATACGAGCACGCAGCGCAGACAGTGTCTCGGTGTCTGTCTTTTGCTGGCTAGGCTGTCGAATGGCTTCCTTGGTGTAGTCGTCGTCGCCTCGATCTGCCACAGTGGGGCCATTGTAAAGCGCCTCCTCGTCACCCTTGTAAATATACGAGTTGGTTTCACGGCGCTTGCGTCGGTAGATGTCAGGATAGTATGTCTCTTCCGTGGTCCACTTGGGCTCCTTTTTGGTGCCTGGAATAGGCGTCGGTTCGTAATCTTGCAACGTCTTTTTGACAGCATACACTTCACGGGGATAGCGCGCAAGATAGTTGGTCAAGAATTGGATATGACTGATACGCAGCATGGCCACTGAAAAGATCTCGGGTGGGATATCCAGCACAGTAAAGGGCGTCTTGTTGTTGGACAAGTAGCGAGGAAACAGATCGGCAGGTTGCTCGTGTGTGAACCAAAAGCGGCCGGTGCTGACAAGCAAGTGCTCAATCTTGTTCTTTCTCAAATCACGGATAGAGAGGTCATTTGTGGAGAGTGTCAGCTCTGCCAGGATGGGATGGACCAGTGTCATCAGGATAAGGCCGTCCTTTTTTTTCTTGTTCTCTCTCATCAGCCATTTCAGCATGCCAGCCAAGTAGTTGAACAGAATGTGGGTGAACCCAGGAGGCAGCTTGTGCTGCATGCTGACCAAGTAACGCACACGAGTCAGCATGTCCTTGTGTCTTTCCAGCTTGAACTTGCCCAAATCACTGAGAAACGCACGCAGAAACAAGGCAGGGTCGTCACGCAGAAAGTACTCGAGCAATTCACGCAAGGCATTGGAGGCACCACCGTAATCATCGTTCAGCAAATCCACCATACTGAGGAAGGAGATAGTCAGGGACTGGATGGTCGTAGCCCGTTTTCGACGCGTGATGATCTTGCTGATATCAATGGCTTTGCCATTCTGTCTAGCGGCCACAAGCCCGGGATTCTCATCTTCGTTCATGCGTTCCTCTTCCTCTTCCAGAAACAGCGACGGCAACAAGGCCAAGGGCGTCAGAACTTTTTTGAGCGCTTCGTGCTCCTCGCCATTGTCGTCATCGTCCCAACCCAATTCTTGGATTTGGCGCTTGAGTTCAATGGGAAAATTGCTGGCATTCTTGAGTTTCGACATCCATCGAGGCTCATCCAGTGTGAATTGGTTACTGCCAAGATCAGTGGGCACAAAGGGCGTTGAAAAGGCACCGCCATCACCGCGAAAAGGCCGCCTTCTGTTGGAGATGGGAATGTATTCTTGACTCAGTACGTTGAATCGGAAGGCACTGAGTGAGGAATGCTTTTGGATCACTGCTAATCGACGCAATGGATCGCCACTGCACATGGTCTGTGTTGGTGAGTGATGTTCTCTGTCCAGTTTACTAGTACACATACCTGTAGAAATCATGCGTACACACTTCAATCATAGTTTTGGGGATCTTTTCACCGCATTCCATCAACAAAAACACAGCTGGTATAAAGGATTGAGGCTTGCGATCATCCATATGACGCTCCCAGAGAGGTCTGACAAGGCGCCCAAATTCGTTGGATGACAATGTGGTAAAGACCGCAGCCAGTAACGAGAACACAGAGCCAAAGGGATGCTGGTTGATTTCCTCCATATTCTCAAACTTGTATTTGGCCAGTGTGAGAGCAGGTCCTTCTGCAGGTAGAGCATCTTGGCTGTTTCCATTTGATCCAGACGGAGGATCCAAGTCAAGCGACAGGGCAGCAGATCGACTAATGGGGTACATGGACTGAATCACCTGCTGGCGCTTATGACGCGGTACTTCCTCAGAGCTCGTATCAGCACCATCATCATCCGCAGTAGCCACGGTTCCAGGTTTAAGCAGGGATCCACCGTAATCATGCGCATCATTGATCTCAAATTGGAGCTGCTCAACCACATTCAGATAGACACTGTGTAGCCGTTGAAACATGTAGGCTATATCTGACAAGTGCCCCGTGTGTAAGAGCGGCATGGTGCTTTCAATATGCGGATTGTTGGGCGACGGCGATTCATCTGGATTGATGATGGGCAGGATGTGATGATAGACATGCTCAGGCGTAGAGACAATGGGCTGAACGGCCCAATCAATGGCACGGGTCAGCCATCCCGGACGATGCGTCGTGTTGCAAAAGAACCGAATGTCGATAAAGATGTTACAAAGGATCACGCGTAGTGGCATGGGTACTGCTGTCATCTTTTCCTTGGCTGTCAAAAACACTGCCAAACGTCTTTCCAGGTCAATCAGAAACTTTTTGGCAATCTCGTCTTCTTCCATGTTACGATGAGGGTCTCGTTGCTTCATCCTCAACTCCTTGATAGCCCACATAAACTCGGTTGCGACAGTGCACTGTCCCAAGGTGGTGCTTCCCCACTGAGCATCCTGGGGTGTATTATTGACCTTGAGTTGCGGTGTATCTGACTGGGAGCTAGCAGCAGCAGCGGACGAAGCAGCTTCTCGTTGCTGCTTCTTGGACACGCCCACATCACTCAACAAGAGCACGTTGATCATTTCAGCGTCCTGCATCCAAAACTGCACGCCCGAGAGATAGCGACGCAGTACAGTCATCAGTGTCAGTAGCTGCGACACTTTATCCTCGTCATCCGATGCCACACAAGACACTACGGGCTTGAAAAAGAAAGATCTAAAGCGCTTGGACAATGCATACAGCATACTACATAATGCAGGAAGCGCAGGAGGGTAGGTGTCGACCAGTCGCTTGAACAGGCTGGGCAATGTCTTTTTGGCAATCTCTTCTCCCATGGCTGGGTCAATATGAAATACAAGATTTTGATAGGCTCTTGCGGCACGCTCGCCTGTCGCATCCTGGTGCATGGATTCTGTGCCTGTCAAGATGAAATCCTTGTACCCTGATTTCCAAAACTCCAAAATGTATCCCTTGAGTGTCATGAGCGTTTTATGCATAGCAGCATCATTGGCATTGTTGACATTGAAGCTTTTGATGCTTTGTGCGTCATGTTGAGAGTCGATGATGGACAGGTTGATATTGTCGCTGTTGAAATCAGGCACAGACGGTCGAGGGCTCAAGTTGGGTGATGACATGTTGCTGCTGCTGCAGCTGCTGGTTTGAGGCGGTATGGGCTGCTCTTCCAAACTGCAAATAGATAGCAAAGTTAACAGCATAACAATGACATTGGACGTCACCATCTGTTGTGTGTCATCCGTGTGTCGATTCGCCAGGTAGTTTTGAAGCTTGGCAGGTGACAATTTATCGACCACCAATGGCAGTAGCAGCGATACGGTGGATGTCTTGATTCTAAGATCCTCCACACTGGCCATCAAGAATGTTTCGCACGCAAGTTCACTGATCAAAAATATAATCTTAAAGTAAGCCGGCTGTGCATCCAATTCAGGCTCTATCCAATATCGCTGCAGCAAGTCTTGCAACACCAAGATGTCTCGAGCTCTTTCAATCAAGTCCGCTTTGGACGCTTCGTGTGTGCCCTGATAAGGATCATTTTGGCTGCAAATGCCGACCATGATGCACTTCAGCAGCCCTTCTACAACACACAATTGAGCAATGGAAACGGGTATGGAGTCTTTGGTGTGGTATTGAGCCCATACGGGTCCAATGGGCGGTATAAGGGTGCCATTGGCTAATGTGTCCATGATGTGCAAGATGTCAGTGCGAACCTCCTGTTGATCATCCAAATGCAAAAGATCAATGCTGCTTTCATTGACGTCGCTTTCTCGGATATCGCTGTGTGTATGTGTTGTTGTTGTTGATTGGATTGAAAGTTGAGCTAATGCATTGGTGAGGGTATAAACAAGTGAATGGTAAGCAGTTGGTGAAGAGGGTAAAAAGCTGGGATTTTCCTTGCAGGGTAAAAGCTGTTGATTCAGTACACGGAGCACTCGTTTCTATTGCAATCAGGCCATATATCAGTATGCAAGGTTATTCAATGGTGTGGATCATGCTTATAGTCACCTTTAGTTTCATGTCTCCATGGCCCAGTAATCGGCAGCAAAACATGAGTTGTTCAAAGTGTTCCTAAGCATGTTACACTCAGCATGGTTCTCGATCAGCCAAAATCAAAAAACCTACTGTTGAATCCAGTTGTGTGAATCTTCCGCGAATATACTCATAAATGTCCAATGCTTGATTACAGTCAGCCACTAACAAAAAAAGAGATCAAACAGTGAGATAACGCCATGACATGGTGGCATAATACAAGTACCTATCAAAGGAATCCTGTCAAACGGTGCTGCCAATACTGCCAAAATTTCGCCTGTGAGAGGTAATCTGGTTGCTGCCTTATGCTTCTTGATGGATTCCAAGATGGATGTCATGACAAATGACAACCGGGTCACCTCTTGTCGAAACGGCTCCTTGATGGGCGTCATGGTGTCTGAATGCGGCGTGGATGATCCAGAGAACATGTCTGCTACTGATTGTCGTTGGAACACTGATTTCTTACCGAACGTAGTAGCAGGCGTGCTACTGCTACTTTGGCTGCCATCTGCTGCTACTGTGGTTGATACCAGTGTAGATGCTGACTCTGCAAAACTGGCGTGCTGTGATCTCGCATTCAACTGTATCAAAATCTTGTCCAGATCACGCTCCAGACGGTATATGTCTTGCTGCACAGCAGTGGATGTGGCGTAAATGACACCGTTGTGATGCCTGGCAGGTCTAAAATTTCGAGTAAAGTTGGTCATACCAGCAGCCTGTGCGGCCACTAAGGTGGTGTTGGCCAAGGTAATGTTGGGTCGACTCTCGCTGCTCGTGTTGCTTCCGTTCATGTAGTTGTCGAATGTGGATGATCGCATAAATGGATTCAAAGATTTACTCTTGTGAGGAGGTATGGCATTGGATTGGTACGGTTTTGACGTACTGGAGCGAGACGAACTGGGCGAGGAGATGTTGGAAGAAGCAGGTGAACCGACAAACGCACCACTGTGGTCGTTGCTACTATGAAACTCACTCACATTGTCACGCAGTTTATCCCAAGCAGATAACGGGCTCTTTTTCTTTTTATCGCCCAAGCTCCTTTCTACTATGACATGTCGCAAATCTGATGCCTGTGCTTGTTTGGATGTCGATTGTTCATGCGTATAATCATCGTTTGACATGGTATTTATACACTAAAAAAAAGTGAACAATTACAAGAAAAAGAAGAGAGGAATTGAGTCGGAACATGGAAACCATAAATCGAAACTGGCCAAGCCCATTTAGCTAATTTATTGGCACATGAAACCTTTCTCTACAGAATCATACGCCTCCTCGCTTGACACTAAAGAAGCGCTTGACAACATACACTTGCAGACATGCCATAGCTACGATAGCACAACTCTCCACAGAGGCAAACCAAAAGATACGACTCTCTGTAGATGTCACTGTAGCGAAATTGCGATTCTCTCTTATCCGCAAGTACTTTTGCTTGCGCACAATCTTGGTCACCGAACTCGCAATTCCCAACAGTGCTTTTTCGATTTCAGTAACCTTGGCTGGTTTGTCTTTAGCGTCGTTGCTTGCTTGGTAGTGCTTAAATGTCTGCTCGTTCTCTATACTAATCTCAAAGTTCAGCAATTTGTCTGCCCAGGTAGACATGGCGTTGGAGAAACAGAAAGAATACTCGCCAACGAGACTCGCAGAAAATACAAAGTCGCCTTGCTTCTCTTCTTGTCCTTTCAAAACAGACTCTCCCTTGGGATCGAGAATATCAAAGTCAATGTCGAATGCCCCGCCTTGTTGCACCTTTTGAATGGACATTAGCTACTGTGTGTAACCCTGTTGTCTATCAGAACTTACTGCAAAATAAAATCCCACTTTCTTGTCTGGTTTGTCATTCCATACATGGAAACATGCCTTCTCTTTGGGCCCAACATTGCAAGTCAATGACGTTGCTTGCACTGCACATGATGGGAATGAAAGAGCCAAGATGAAGCTCAAGGAAATGGCAGTGACTACTGCAGTGTATGAAAGCCTCGCCATGGTCTTGGTTGACACGTTACAAAAGGAAAAGAGGAGTGCCTAAAGTGCCACCAGAGTCTCAGATATCTAAACTCACGCAACCGAAACATGACAATGTCTGTTTGAAGTCGCAGTGCACATGGCCTGAAGACAACAAAGACGTTTATTTTAACTCCCTCAGTGCTATATAATGGTGTTGGCAATTACTGTAAACACGTCAGAGTGGTGTTTGTTAGTACTGGTATTGAAGTGAGCATTGTCCTGATACCACCAGGTACATGTAAATAAAGTGTTGCAAACCCAAGACGCAAAAAGATGAGACATAACTGCTGGAGGTCAATGATGCATTTATAGGTTCATAAAGGTAGCTCTTCAGACCAGAAATACACTTTGGACGTGTATCATATTGTGTCGTGCGTAATTTATAACACTATTGTAGGGATACCTTGC
>DF836290.1:347510-361960 GCA_000950595.1 Mucor ambiguus | reverse complement strand
GATTTTTGATGATGTTTTTTTTGTCTCCAAAAAGTTGAGCGAAGGTGTCAGTAAGTAAGCGCAAGTCAAAAGCAATTGTTTGGAGCTATTTTGGCAGTCTAGAACAGCTTGCAGCGTAAGAAATCATGTCTCACATGTATTCAAATTTAACTGTATTTTGCAGTTAGACGTAAGGCAACATCATCTGATCAATAGCATCTAGTTCGGTATGGCCATTAACGACTTTAGCTTCAACTGCATTGGCAGTACCATTGTTATTGGCTTTACTATCAGCGGCATCACCTTCGTTTTCGTCTTTGAAGGAGTCGCTTGTAGCAATGTTGAGTAAAATATTCGCATGGCCGAGTACCTTTATTGCTGTCTCGATTGCTACCGTTGACTGGATCCTCGAGGCTCTGAATCCTCGCTCGAAGAAAGCGGCAAAGACATTATGAACACTAAACCGCACAAGAGATCCCTCCTATGTGCTTTAATACAATCACTGTCGCGTATATGAAGCGGACGCAAGGCAAAGGCTTAATGTTCTGGGGCTGTTAAAGTGAAGTTTTAAGGACGGTTGCGATCTTCCATGGTAATAGCGCAATGTAAGAATAATAAGTTACGGGATCAAAAACGCTATTTAATTATAATGGCTTAGGCAATCATCGAAAATGAGTAGGATACACTACTTTACAACTCGTAACTTTTTTTAAGCTGTAAAAATTGGTTTTAAGCCATGAGTGTTTAGGTAGATCCGAAATTTCAGTAGATATGTTGAAGATGTATTCATCATTAGTTTGTGAGAACTTGTTGCAAAATGTCAGGAACAATAAAATAAGAAACCACTATGAGTTAAAATTGGATAATATAGAGGGGGGGGGGTATACTATGACTGGGTCTATTCTGCCATCCAATTTTTGGCAGAAAGACGATCATCATACGAGGCAGACAAGGATACTTTGGCTGACTCGTCTCTTGTGGCAGCATGACCACCTACCACGGCTACTGCCTCCTTACCACTACTGTTACTCTCTGGATTTGTGTCTGTCGCTGTATTTCTGGTAGTGGGTAATGAAGCAGACGATTTGAGCTGTTTCTTTATATCCTTATGATGCTTGGATCGATGTGTCTGCTGTTGCTGCTGGCGCTTTTTCTTTTGCTGCCTTGCGTTCTTTGACAAAGGTGTTACAGAGGACGATGATGAATCAAATACAGACTGTGAAGGCGACACTGAATAGTTGAAGGGCACTTTGACCACAGGCTGTTGCATATCTTGTAACGTCTTTTCCAGATTGCTGAGCTTGAGCTTCTCGTATCGGATACTGAGATCCACATAGTCTTTGATTGATTTCTTCAAATCTTTGCCCTTTTGGCTCTCAAATACCTTGATCTCTTTCTTGACCTGTTCTTGATATTCGTCAAAATCCTTCTTGTTCTTTTCCAACTCCTCAGAAGCCTGATGTTTGGCCATTGTCAATACTCCGTCAGA
The DNA here is from genome assembly GCA_000950595.1 of Mucor ambiguus. Classification (NCBI taxonomy): domain Eukaryota; kingdom Fungi; phylum Mucoromycota; class Mucoromycetes; order Mucorales; family Mucoraceae; genus Mucor; species Mucor ambiguus. The sequence continues at coordinate 360,492 of DF836290.1, read as the reverse complement.
TCAAACCATCCGCTAGCAATGCACTGTTACCTCTGTCTCTTCTGCAATCACCTCTCGCACTTCTGGGTGATTAATGCCTAGCCTTAATTTCAATTTATCGGATCGATCGCGCTTCTTGTTTCGAAATTTCAGCTGATCCACATAATCCATCAGTTTCACAGTTCTTGCGTTGAAGATGACCTTTAAGGGGTCGAGCGAGTTTTTGTATTCAATCATCACATCGCCAAATTTCATGGATTCCTCCTTTCCCTGCCTTGTAAACACAAAGCCCAATTCATCCATCAGAAGCCCCATCATTTGCATTTTTCGGTCCAGATTTCTCTGCGTCTCCCTCGAGTCCAACTTGAGCCCTGTTCCCAGTCTGTATTTACTTTGAGTTGTTTCGATGATTAAATCGCCCATGTGTGTCATTAGATCTCCCAATCCTTCTCTCGTCTGGATAAGCTGATTCAATGACTCTGCAATGAAGCCATAGTACGACTCTTGCAAAAGAATGTAGATTTGGTGCTTGTGGAATATATCTTGATCGTTTCCATCAATGATCTCGGATGGTTTGAACGACTTGAACCCTCGATCTGCGTTTGGCTTTATCACCCTATTGAACTTTAGAAACGACAGAACGCCAGTGTTGGAGGGACCCACTTGTGTAGGAGACTACTCGGTCCATCAGTCTTTGCACTGCATCCCAGCAATCGATACGAACTTACCATGTCAGCAGACAGAAAATGAATGAAATCGCTGTTACTTGTTAATTCAGAGCGGCCCATCATCTTGTTGAAAAAACGCTCAACTTGAAGTCGTTTTCTTTCCACATAATCTTGGTCGTCAATGAGCGAAGATATAGGCTGATCGGGCAGTGGGGGCATTACGATTGTTGGATAACTTTTCTTTAGTCTGTGGTAGATCCAGCTTATTTGTTGAAAAGTACGGAAGGATGTAGGCAACACCTTTTCGAATTCGCCCTGGAACTATTGATTTACCTGTTTCAGATACAAGAACGATCTCGCCATGAACGACCCTATATACTTACGTCTCCTTCCAGAACTAGCTTGAATTGTATTGTATCTGGCGTGGCTGCTGCTTCGGGAACTGTAAGTGTAATGTTCATTATTCCAAATCAAATCTGAAAAAAGAAGGGAGGAGGAAGCAAGTGTTTGTGTTCTGGAGAGAAAAAAAAGAGAGACATCCAAAATGCACACAAATTATGTGTGTGTGTGTGTTGCTCCCCCCAAAACTGACCACGTATTAAATGCAACAAACAAAGCGGTTATATGATTTGCCGCTTCTGCATCTCCAACACACATGTGTTCATTAGAACATTTTTGTAAACACTAGTAGCCGTTGTCATTGATTTGAAGAATCAATATACACAAAAACATAAACAATTAATACATTAAAAGAGTTTGTATTGTTGCTTAGAAAGGAGATTTCTAATCAAACACTACAATGTGAAGGGGATGTCTCCCTAAAATCAGCTTGTATGTGCGAGCGTATGTCAATAATCTCTTGCAATAATATATAAAATTGCTTTCCTCCTTTCAAACCATTGTGTATAAATAGCTCTGCCTTTTTATTTCATTTTTTCTTGCTTTTTGTTTTTGTTTCGGCCCTGACACACAAACACACAATCATCAACAAGTCAACATGAGTTTATATGAAATGCACTATGTTTCAAATGCGTCCGAGAAATCTCGGGTGAGAGAACAGCAAGCAAAGTTACAAAAGGCATTGCAAGAACTATCCATCAATAGTAAATTGGAGCAACAACATGAACACGAAAAGTTACTATCAAGGCAGCACTTAAGAGCCGCTTCAGCGAAGCATTCGCCCGTCAACTTTGATCTATGGCTGCATTCAGCAAACTATACAGTAGTGGCAAACGAGTGCAGGCCCTACTCTCCTTACTGCTCTGGAGATACCATCACATCAGATGCAGCCTCAACTTCTACCGTTCGCTCAAACAGACAACGAACACCGTCGATGGTGTCAGCCTCCTCGTCATACATATCAGAAAACACAGCAAGCAGTTGCTATAGTAGAGACGACGACAGTTGCTATTCTACTCTAGCATACAAATTAAGTGAGAGGTAACATTGGATTTTGAATTAGCTTAGAATGGCTTACTCACAGTACTTTATAGGGACATGTATGGCTTCAAAAGACCAACGCAATGGGTCAAGACATCCAAATTGATAGAGTTTGAGCAGCGTTATAAACGGATACAAGAAAAGCAAACGAAAAGTTGGAACAAGCTGCTTGCCAACAACGATCAGCAGTGGCCAGACTTTTGTCCACAATGTAAGCTGCTTTGCTTTCTTGTATAGTCTTGATTACACAGACTAACACTCTCTCCTGATTCTTACTGAATTTAGTAAGTCGCTATGTTAGAAAGGGAATTCCACACGCGATGAGAGCCAAAATATGGATGCATTACAGTGGCGCCAGCAAGAAGTTGCAAGAAAACCCAGGCCGATATTCATTATTCTTGGAGATTGTGGAAACTGAGGTCGCAAACAACGAATACGCAGATGCCATCAACAAGGATCTTCACCGCACGTTTCCCGACAATTCAAATTTTGCTTGCGATGTGCAGCATCCAGATGGATCGACCACGGTAGAGCCACAGTCAAATGAGAAAATCCAGCAACTGCGTCGCGTCTTGCTTGCTTTCAGTATTCATTCGCCAAACATTGGGTACTGTCAATCTCTCAACTTTCTAGCAGGATTCTTGCTCTTGATGTTGAATGAAGAAGAGGCGTTCTGGCTGCTGGTCACTATTGTGCATGATATCTTTCCTCAGAACATGTTTGATACCACCATGGAGGGTGCCAACACTGAACAAACAGTGCTCATGATGATGGTCTACGAGAAGATGCCTGGTGTTTGGGCCAAGATTGGCAATAAAAAATGCTTCTGGGAATGCGAACAGAACGAAGAACTGCCTCCCATCACCTTGATGACCAGCCACTGGTTTTTGACATTGTTTATCAACATCCTTCCTGTGGAAACAGTGCTGCGTATATGGGATTGTTTCTTTGTGTAAGTAGCCGGGTTGTGTAGCGTATAATATGTGTATACTCATCATGTGTTGTGTGTAGCGGGGAAGGTTGTAAGGTGCTGTACAAGACTGCGTTGACTATCCTGAAACTGAATGAGCAACGCATCCGCGATGCAGAAGATTCAGTCGACACATTTCAGCTTCTTCAGAACATGCCCAAACGGCTCTATGACTGTGATCAATTTCTAAAGGTAACACGACTGTAAAGATACAATTTGGTTTTATAGTGAATTAACTTTGCTACTTTATTGTATAGTGTATCTTTTCCTCTGACAACGATGCGGTACAGTTTTCTGACGAGTACATTGACAGTAAGAGAACGCTCTTCAAAGGTCGTAAAATCCAGAGAAAGCTGAATCTCAGGGGTTAACTGTTTACTAGCCCCAAATTGCCCGTCTAAAATGTAATACAATGTCAAACCTTACCTGTGCTATCAAAATTTAATCTACCATTGCCTTAATAAATCAATTATACAGCAGAGTAACTTGTTCAACATGGCTACTACTATAGACTTATTCTACGTGATCACTGTGTGTATATTAAATATATCTCCAGGTTACAAGGCATAATGTAATCCGCTGGTAGTACAGCTGATTCTGCATTTGCGTTAATCAACATGGATGTGCAGTTTGTGCATAAAGCTTTATTATAATTTGCCTTGAAGAATGTTTTCTATGCTACTATTAATGAAATCCTTTTTGAAGTTCATGTCAAATCCAAAGATGTCTGACAATTGCTCACGAACTAATAAAACCTGATGTCAGTACAGCACTTCAAAAAGTGATTCAACTTTTAGTTACAAACCTTGTTTCTTTGTGATACTCATCAAGTTAGCTGTCGCCAAAATGGCTCGAATCTCATTCAGAATCTCCTCGTCTGAAGGGAAGCCAGCTGGAATCATAGGTGGCAACACTGACATTTGGCTCACATTGCCCATGGCGGGTAGGTCCATTTCACTTTGCCCAAACAACTGAGAGCCACCTGTTGACGGTTCAAAGGTAGAATTGTTACGTGAACGGCTGTTGAAGGCAGGCGAAGGCGCACCTCCCATAGCACTGGGGTCAAATGTCGGTTGAGACATGAGAGGCAATTGCGTATTGTAGAGACTTGGACTTTGCATGTCATGAGGGTAGTTTGGATCCATCATCATGGGCTGCATTGGTTGCATCGGATGCATAGGGTTCATAGGTTGCATTTGACTCATGAAATCAGGATGAGCAGAGCTGGCAAAAGACATGGGTCTCATTGGCATTCCAGGAGGAGGAGGTGTGGCCATCATACTGCGGTTGTACTCTTGCATAGGGATCATACCGCCTGGTGTAGGAGCGCGTCCACCGTAGTCAGAGCCAACGACAGAGCCCGATGTGCTAAAGGCATACGATTGTCTATTTTTTGGCTTATCATTCACCTTGGTATCGCGGTAGTAATCATACTCGCCAGCAGGACTACTGACGCCGCTGTAAACACTGCGATTGTAGCCAGGAGGTACCATGCCATAGCTGTTGTACGTATTTCCAGTCAAGCCAGACTCTCCAGAGCGATGTGATTGCATCTCCCACAGCTCCTGTTCATAGACACTCCACTTCTTCATGGGGATCATCTTCTGATCAAACTTTTCTTCGTCGGTGACAATGATCTTTCTCTGGCTGTCGCCCACGACCACACGCGTATTACCCCATGAAAAGTCATCGAAATGCCAGAACGAGTAGATGGGCAGAGCAAACGAATACAAGGGAAGAGCAAGCAGGTAGAAAAACATCCAACCAATGTGTTGCCATTGGCGCTTGAGAATAAAGATGAGGATTTGAAGCGCGTACAAGCCAGCCAGCATACCAATAGCCAGCGTAGGGAAAGGACCCGCATGAGCTGCCATCACATAAATCAGGTAGACGAGATAAGCAAACGAAACTGGCAGCGTCAAGGTACCAATCAAATCCACGAGCACGACAAAACGCATAGAGAAACAGCAAAAACCACAGAGATCAGACAGCAAAGCGACTTCCATCAAGTTGTGGACAGTAGAGTTAATCCAGCGACGGCGCTGAGACAGCAGCACCTTCCATTTGTCAGGGGCCACAGTGCGGCACATGGCATAAGGCGTAAATTTCATCTTGTACTGAGGAAAGTGCTTCATCATGAGCGTGGTCAAGTAACGATCTTCACCAAGCGATAGCAAGTTCTTCTTGTGCAGTGTATCCACGTGGTTCTCGGCATAGTCATGCACAACAGAGGGCGAAATGATAAGGGGCTCGTTTTTGACAGGCGTGCGGATGCGGTACATACAGAAACAACCAGGTAGACAGGTAACAGAGCCAAAAAGCGACTCGAATGCCTTGGCCAGATAATGCGAAATGTAGTATTCGTATACCTGGATCATGGTAGTCCACGATTGCTTCTCGTTGGCCAGGGCTGTTTCGCCGCAGATGCCCATGATACGCGCATCGTGCAGCATGGCCGAGATGAGGTAATTCAGCGAGTGATCCATGACCTCAGTATCAGAGTCCACCATAAGAATGTACTCGTAAAACGAAGGGTTCACGCCAATGACATTCTTGATTTGATGGTACATTTCCAGTTCCATGGGCGTCATTTCGCTGTCAAAATGGACACGGTTCAAAAAGTTCATACAGATCATTTGGGAATCACGTTTACCGCGATTACCAGGCTTGGCGCGTTCAGAGGCTTTACCCACCTTGGCGACCACGAGATAAGGCACAACATGGCCCTCGCATTCATACAGACCAGAGTAGATCTTACCATAATTCAGCTGCTTGGCACCTTCGCCTACAGACTTGAACATGAGAGGCTCAGGGTCTTGCTTGGTATCGTAACCCAGGATATCCAGCACAATACGAGGCGTAGGGCGGTCATTGCCACTGCCCATAACCATGCCATCAGCAATGATGAACAGCAGTTTGCGCTTATCGTCGTACTTCATCACCGTGAGCGAATCGATTGTCTTTTTCAGAGACTCTTCATCTTCCGTATAACACGGAATTTGGCAAATCACAAACTTGTCGTGGTCTTCAGGCGTAGGCGCACTGCCAAACTGAAGCGCGGCAAGGAACTTGACCAAGATAATCAGACACATCAGACAGGCGCAGGCGAGCAGCAAGTAGTTGGTAAACATACAACGCGCAGTTTCACGCGGATCCACAGAGCCGATAAAAAAGTAGTTGTTCAAGCAATTCATGTTCATCTCTTGCTCTGCCACGGTCATTTTGCCCTTGTACTGTTCCCATTTGGCAGTGGCATCTGTGCCCTTGAACAAGCTAAAGAGGTCCTCCACGGTGCCAGACAAGAAGCTGTAGTTACCATTGGTAGTGCCGTAGGTATTGATGGTCGTAAAGTAGTCGTTAAGGTCATACACATTGTTATTGATGGCCAGCGCATAGCGACCCCAGCTTTCGGCATCTGCTTTTAAATCGTTGATCCTATGGACCAATGTGCCCTTCTTGTAGTCTTGGATGGTAGGCAAAAAAGTCTTCCAGTACCAGTAAGGGTCCTTTGTGTCTTCCAGTGTGGTAATTTGCACCTGATCCCCAGAGTAATGGATAAAGGAAGCCTGTGCATTGACAGTTGTATTGGCAAGAATCTTGATGTTACTGTCCGTGACAAGGCCAGAACAGGCCATTGTCAGCGGGGGAGGAATAGAAGACGACACGTCCAAACCAGCCAAAGCATCCATGGCGTCTTGCGTTGCCGTATAACCAGATGCGCCGTGTGTTGCCTTGGAGAACTGAGTCATATCGTACACGTTGCCCCGTATACTCATGTAGTTGTCGTTGGCAGAGTTATGGTTGCCGACAGTGGAGGTGGAATACATGGTAGACGTGCCTGGACACACCACTTCACCAAGACCCATGATAAAGAACAGAATCACTGCAGAGAACCAAAAGATAATCATACAAAGCGTCACCTTTTCACGCCATGCCATTTGGATATCTGAACGCTTCATTTTGCCCAATTTGCTCAGTAGAAAAGATGGAATCCAAAAGGTGTTTAACCATACAAAACGAACCCACCATCGACGTACTGTGGTAATAGGAACTTCTTCAATGTTTTCAATCTGAGGTGCTTGGATATCCTCAATCATTTTACTCATGTCCATGTTGGGACCAAATCTAAAGAAGAAACAGTGAGTACTCTGTTTATTCGCCTCGACATTGTTCAAAAACTCACCCTTCTGCAAGGCCAGTGATGCCCCATTCAGATTCTTCGCCCCATTGACTTGGCTTTCCTTCACTGTAAGCGTAACTCCCGTTGTCTGCATAGTCTTGCTCAGGCGAATCGGCATAGTGTTTGTTGATATCATCGTCATAACTGTAAGGATTTGTCAAGAGGCGATCGCCTTGCTGGGCAGCATAGACTTCTGCTTCTTCCTCAGACGCAGGCTGGCTCATATTGTTCATAGCTGCGCTGTCTTCCAGTTGCATCTTGACACGGTTTCTTTCCTCCTTCTCAGCAACACGCAGGCCGTCTTCCAGCTCCTTCCACACCTCGTAGTTGAGCCACACCATCTCTCGACCGACAAAGGCAGTCTGCTGATTCCAATTCATCAGTGCACAAGCACGCTCAATGGCCTCTCTATCTGAGCCACTAGCTTCCAGTTGCAATGAGTTCATAAAGACATGGTACCTTTCCATAAACTCTTGGAATGTGTATTCGTTTGCAAAATCAAAGTGGTGGCGAACAATGAGGTCAGGGATCAAGAAGGCACGAATCTGTGAGCGAAGTCTGTTGTGATCAAATTCAGGCGCTTGAATGTCGTTGGGCCTCATGTGGATAATATTGTAAATTCTGGTATCAGACATGGAGAAGGTAATATCACGTAGCGTAATGTAAAGTTGATCTGTCACTGTCATTTCTTGCATGTCTTCGTATGCTTCTTCTGCTTGCTTGATCTGTTGGTCAAGCTCCATGTCGTTTGTGTTGGCTGCATTCTCTGGAGAAAGCGGGGTATTACTGTCTACTGCTTTATCAGGTCTACGTCTGGTGGTTCTTCGTCTCATAGTGGGTGCACGCGTGGGCTTGCTGGAGAGCTGTGCCTTGACGATGGTGCGTGCGTCCTTGGGATGCGACTCGGTGGCCATTGCTGTGCCCTGAAACAGGTTGGATAAAAATGTGTTGGAGCTACTGTCTCTCAGCATGTTGACAAAGTCAGGCGAAAGATCATCCAAGTTCTTTTCAATAAACATGTCGACAGAGTAGTGGACTGTGCCAGAAAAGTGGTTGATGCCGAAAGCATAAGTCTGCGAGCCACGAGACAATGAAGGGTGGCTAGAAAATTGACGCTGTAAAGAAGCTAAAAAGTTGGCGTTACTAGCATCGGTGGCGCCAGATTGAAGTCGGGCTGTGTCCCTGTCCATCAGGCCAGTGATGCCACCTAGACCCAGGGAAGACGACTTGCTCAAGACTTCCTTCTTGCTGCGAGCGTCCTCTACCAGTTGTCGCCTGTCTTTACCAAGCAGCAGTTCCAAACAGGCCGAGTTATCAATGACCTTTGGCAAAGGCAAGGGAACGCCATCTCGCACCATAGCAGCGTTTCTACCGTGCTCGTTGCTAAAGTGTTCGTTGACCAAGAAGTGGTGCATGCGTTCATTTGCCAAGTTGACGCAGAACTCTTGGAATCCGTTGGTAGCAAAGTTTTGAAAGCCAAATTGATCCATGATGCCAATGACATTGCAGGGCTCTTGAGCACCCGAGTAGCAGATCTTGCGATTTACAGATTCGATGATCCACATGAACAGTACATTGTACAAGGCATTGGCCAGGTCATCGCGTTGTTCCATAGCAGCTTGGGGGTTCAAAAAGATGGTGCACACTTCCTTGCCAATCAGCTTGAGTTTGTAGGTTAAACAGGTCTCGAGCTTGGTAGGCGACACACCCAGCATAATAGCCACAATGTCCAGAATGTCTGTGTTCTTGACGATGCATGCTTCCTGTGCCAATGCGTCGGCATTCTCTTGAAACTGCAAGTTGCCAATATGCAGGATTGCAGCCAGCAGCTGGAATATCTGGGTCACTGTCTTCGCTTTGAATCCACACATTTTCAAAGCACTTTTGAGATCACTGAATTCGATTTCGTCGTTCCAATCCGACGTTGCAATGCAGCCTGATTGATTCAGGTAGTGGAAATAATCAGGCTTAAAGTTGATGTGAAGCGCATTCTTCTCATCAATTGTGGTGCCAGCTAGAAGCGAGTAGAATACATGGTATGTGCGTTCGTTGGGTGGCACTTGAGTTACTCGCGATTTGTCAAATTGGTAGGTCAAGGTCTTTGTACCCAGAATGCGGCCCCGCTCGTTAAATTGGACTTCCTGAAACATGCCAAACTTGGATGCCGAGACATTTTGTGTTGTACGAGCATGCCCAAAGGCTTCAATCACTACCAGCGCATTCTGTATCTGAGAGCCTAGTTTGTTTTCTCGTTTGTTGTGTGTGGAGAGCTGCAGTAGTTCACAGAGAAAGTGTGTGCGTGTGGTGCTTTTACCAGAGCCCGTGATGCCGCTGCAAAATAGCCAATGTTAGTCATTTGACTACTGATGGTCGAATTCTATGCTACACATACCTCAAAATAATACTCTGGTCTTCTCCTGTGCGCCTCATGTTGAAATACACCTTGGTCGCTAGCTCATAGACATGCGGCTGTAGCGCAGGCTTATTTTCTGACAGATCCTTGTATCCAATGTCAGCATACGATCGCAATGTGGCATCATTGAGTAGTTCCAATGGTTGATAGGGGTTGACGACTATAAGGCTAGAGTAGCCTAGTTGGGTATATGGGAGATTGTGCTTGTATCTGCTGGCTAATAGATTGGAAATGGCTTCTTCACTCGGCGGTTGTCCGCCTAGCTGATAAAGAGACACAAGATCAGTGCGAGGATCTTCTTGCATTTAAGTAGTATGTGGAAAATGAAAGAAAAGAGGAAAAAAAAATGACAGTTATCTCGTATCATCTTGGCTTATATATTATATTATCATGTTGACGAGGAGTGTGAATCAACCTATTTATATACCAATTCAACATTCTGGGTTAACATGATTATGGTCAAGTAGCATCGTCCAATGACATGAACCGTGAGTGGGGATTGCGATGAATAGACAGCCGATGTGACATATAAATCCAGAGCAGATGTATAAATAGACACACTACAGATGATACAGCCATGCCTTCAAGTTTGATTATTATGCCAGTACCCTTGCGCGCTCCATGCCTGAATTATCCCACACAGTGGAACCCACGGCACACAAGCCAACATGTCAACGTTTTCCTATTCTTTGTGATATCTCCAAAACTGTAATACATAAATTGGACCTCCCCCTCAAAAAGAAGCTGCAAGTCGATTGTATGTCAGTACCACGTTGGATTTAGTATAAATAAATCATAAATGAATGAATGCCGAGAGATTTCATTACCAAGACAGAGGTAGAAATCCAGTTGTACAAACAAGCACAACTTTTGGGCACTGCAATATACGTATATTATGCAGCGTTTGTAGTGCCTGTTTTACTTTGGCTCCACTAACCCCCTTTCTTCACTTGGTTGTCATTGAATCTCAGTGATACACGGCCATCACTTTAATTTGTTTTGTTTCCAATCACCATTTACAGGACAGGGTTGCTTGTGGGTCGGATCCATTCCATTAAGGTTGTTTCAGTTACACATGCGTTTTTACAGAGGAAAAAAGTCTATTTATTTACAAGATTCAATGCTTCTCTTTTCTTATTCTTCATCATCGCTATCCTCGATCAAAAAGTCCTTGATTTGGCTTAATAATCTGCTGTCTCTACTTTGGTTGCAGACATTTTCAGCGACGTAGGGTGGCAGAGACGCAATAGACTCCTCATTGTAGTCTTTGAGGTTGACTTGACAACTATAACACAAAAACTTGTTCATGTCGGTACGAGGCTCTTTGTCAGCAGTGCTGCCACTACTGCAACATCCGCCATCTGGACCTGAGCAATCTCCACAGCCCGAAGATTGCTGCTTTATCTTTGATTCATCAGCATCCAGTACATCTGCCACAGTAATATGCTGTCTCCATGCGCCAATATCGGCTTCGAGTGGCATCAAGCAAATAGCACACGTCTTGGTCAAGTCCATGTTGGCAGCGGGCGTCAATTTCATGACTGTACGACAGATAGTGCTGACGGTAGATGGGAACTCTTGTTCAATGCTCACAATGAATTCTTCGGTCAATCGATCAATCGATGTCTTTCCAGGCATCATGGTGCTGAAGTTGTATGGCAATGTCTCGAATTGAGCTACGTTGGCAAAGTGGTTATAGAATCCAATTTCCTTTGATAGCATGTCCTTCATGGGACGCATGATGCAGAGATCCTTGAAGCTTTGTGTGTTGTCCACGCTGACGTCCAATGCTACACTGTATCCACGGCCTTTGCTAGTCATGGAAATCATCTTGATAGCTTGGCGAGTAGCTGAATCTGCCATGAAGATATAAGGACAACTAGAAACAATTAATCAGTATGATGCCAACATGCTGATGAATCCAAAAAAAAAAATTACCCTTCACGTCTTGCCACAGTAACAAGCATCTCCATTTTGATGTTCCAAAGCAAATCTTCCTTGGCTGTTGTCTTTTTGATATTGGTGAATAGTTGTTTGAGTTGCTCGGCCTGAGATTTATTCGAGTTGCTTTGAACGCACTTGACATAATGCTCTGCAAGATCGATATGAGTCCCACTGCAATCGTATGTTTGTCCTTTGAGGCCATCTTACCATACTCTCCATTCTCGATACCTCCTGAGGTTGACTTGAGTATCTTGTCAAATGTGTCGCTTTTAGTGAATTCAGGTCCAAACACTTCTTCCAAACGATAGCTAAAATACTCGAATTCAGAGTAGTGCTGCTTGAAATCTTGAGCCAATTTCTCGGATGACTTGGCCTATATGTCACATTTGAATACGTTGCTTTTATGTAGCTAGTTGAATTTTTCACTTACTGTTGATTCAAATAGAGTGCTCTCATCGATATGACAAACAATGGCTTCAGGTATAAGTTGTACTTTTTTCTTTTCAGAAGGCACCACACGCATGAAATTCTTTGTCAAATTCACCATAGCACTAAGTATCATTAGTCATCTCATCTCCTCTGCTCACTAGGCGACCACACACTCACATAGATGAAGGACCTCCTGAACAAGCCAACAAAACCTTTCCATTCTTTCTATCATTGTTTCTTAAACGAAGTAGAATTGATCTGTATTTACCAATAAACACAAACATAAAGCAAGACCTGCCATCAAAAAGAGCATTGAATTGGTCATCGACATTTAATATAAACATTTGGCAACAAGTACTTACTGGCAGTAGTATGCTTGACGGATCAATAAGGTAGCAGTCTCAGTCTTACATTTGCAGCAGGGCTTCTTGGTGGATTTAGTAGTGTTTGTGCTAGAGACCATTGTATGAAATGTGTTGGAAAAGAGTGAATAGAAAGGTCAATTTTTTTTTCTTGATTTCTATATTTATTTGTTCTCAGTCCAAAAGCCACAACCCATTGGAAGCTGCCGTAGCATCCAATGTCGGCTTAGTGTAGATAGTTTACTGTCTGATATCATACTTTTCATGCACTACTTTCCAGATAGATAAAAAGCTGTTGCCAGGGCACTTATTGCATGATTAAGTGTTCTGGGCGAAATGAACGACTTTTCCACTCAAAGTATCATACAACTTTATTTGAGTGAACGATTCACCATTGGGCTTTGCAATTGGATCGGCATGTTACTACTAACGGTTTTTTTTTCAGATAAACAAAAGTATCAAATGTTCAAAAGTAAGCATTCAAGCGAATGTATAGTTTTTTGTAATTGACAATCTTCTTCTTTGAAGCCTTCAAAAAGCATTAATTATTGTTGGCATTGATTTTACCAGTCAAAATTGGTTAAATCGTCGACTTAT
>DF836290.1:314416-330913 GCA_000950595.1 Mucor ambiguus | reverse complement strand
AAATACGCTTCATCATTCAGACCTTTATCTCTCTTTTCATTTCATCGATTTAATAATACACGATTTTACACCACTACTCTTAATAAAATGACCAAAGAACGTGTCTGTGTGATTGGCTCTGGCAACTGGTAAGTTTTTAAATCCACCATTTTACTGGCAAGGTTTTGAATCAATTTATTGAAAACAAAATCAGGGGTTCAGCTGTTGGAAAGATTATCGCTGAAAATGTACTCAAGCATTCGGAAATCTTTGAAGCTGAAGTGCGTCAGTGGGTATTTGAAGAGGATTTCAAAGGAGAAAAGCTGACAGACGTAATCAACCGAGAGAGAGAGAATCCCAAGTATTTACCCGGTATCAAATTTACATCCAACATCAGAGCAGTGCCAGACTTGGTGGATGCTAGCCGTGATGCCAGTGTTCTGGTGTTTGTCTTGCCTCATCAGTTTGTTCGAGGTGTTTGTGAAAAGATGAAGGGAGCTATTGCGCCAAATGCAAAGGCTATTTCACTCATCAAGGGTCTCGAAATCAAGCCCGAAGGTGTTACCTTGTTCTCTGAGGAAATCTCTCGCAAATTGGGTATCAACGTAGCAGCTTTAAGTGGAGCCAACATTGCTGATGAAGTCGCTCTCGAGCGCTTTTGTGAAACAACCATTGGTAGTCGTTCCGAAGAGGATGGTGAGTTGTTCTTCAAGCTGTTCAACACCAACTACTTCCATGTAAACGTTATTCGTGATTACGTTGGGGTTGAACTTTGTGGTGCCTTGAAAAACGTGGTAGCTGTTGGAGCAGGTATTTCTGATGGCTTAGGGTAAGTCCTTTTTTTTCTGATCTGTTGGTTGGGGTAAACAAATCAACTGACGTATACATTACACACACACACAGTTATGGAAGCAACACAAAGGCTGCTATTATTCGTTTGGGATTAATGGAGATGCGCAAATTTGGTCAAACCTTTTTTGGCTCAGTGGAGGACACTACTTTCTTTGAATCATGCGGTGTTGCAGACTTAATCACAACATGTTCTGGCGGTCGCAATAGAAAGGTCGCCGAGGCGTTTGCAAAAACAGGCAAGCCTATTGATGTGTTGGAGAAGCAAATGCTGAATGGACAAAAATTGCAAGGCACATTGACAGCTCAAGAAGTCCACCAATTCCTCTCTGCTCGTAAACTGACCAACGAATTCCCCTTGTTTGAAACAGTTTATCGTATTATCTACGAAAATGCCCCCTTAGAATCCATTGTTCGCGATATTTAAATTTGTACATATTCTTTTATTAAATCTTTTTAATCAATCCAAATAATTTTGATGATATTCTGAATAGTATTGGTAGTAAAGAACTTGAGAGATTTTAAAGTGTGCTTTGCATTGATTTGCTGGTTGCGCTGTTGCTGTTGCTGTTGCTGTTGCTGCTGTCGTTGGATAATATTCTGATGGCTCTCGTTTTGCTGCTGTGTTTGCGAGGGAGGGTCTTGTTGCTGGTGTAATAATTTAGGGTTCAATATCACAAAGCGAGTATTTGAGGAGCCTGCAGTGGTATATGATATTTGATTTAAACTGGTATTTACAGTAAAAGCAAGTTGAGCAATAGGCTGATTCAATATTTGGTCATAATCGATAAGCAAATGATACATTCCAGGTTCATCCTCTACTCTTTTGATGGGTATTAAATGCTGATCATTCATCCAGACTTGTGGTTGCACACTGGACCAGTTGGATAAGCCTTGTGAGTTTCGGGTTTGCACAGTAAAGTTAAAGTCTGGCTTCACCTGGAATTCGGCTGTCCATCGTGTTGATCTGTGCTTGTTAATCGTGAATGAGCATACCGCAACAATCAACATGACGACAGCGGTTGCCTTGATGAACTGATAGTGATCAAAGTACCAGTATGTTTGTGTCGATTGCGTAGTAGTCGCTGTTGGTGTCGTGATGGTGGATGTGGAGTTGCTGGTGGATGTGCTATCACTTTGCTCTTTATCCAACTCCATCTCTTGTTGCCGCAGCATAACTTGCTCCTTCATGACCTTTAGCATTTGTTGTCGCTCTCTTGTTCTTTTGAGTAACTCAAATATTGACTTGTTTTCGATAGCACAGAACTGATCAACTGCTAATATTTGATAAGTTGCCACCCGAGGCACATTCAGTTGTGTGCATTCCATAACCTGCAAGCGCCCAACTTGATCATATTGTGTTACATCTGGCTGTCTTTTCTGGAAACTAGGTTCTTGTCCAACTTCGAGATTTCCGAGATCAAGGCACCGTACTTTGTATTCTGTCAACATGTCAGCAAAATGACTCTTTTGCCGTTCATCCCGACTTAGTGTCAATGGCAGTACATAGATACCCAGTTTGCGAAGTGAGCAAAGTAGGTTCAAGTCGCATTTAGTTTTTTCATCGTCTTGACCATCGTAAAAATAGACACAAAGGTCAATTCCATTGGGCGTGGCTTCTGGATACATGAAACCTGTAAATTTATAGTCTTTTATCTTATCCTCCATCCAGGCAGCAGGCAGTTCTCTTGGATTTGGACATTGATCCCAAGCGTATTTGAACAGCAGATTATCAGGGTCGTTTGAAAACCGTATTGCGTTGGAATTCCATGTGAAATCCGCCTCAATCATGGATACGCCAACATCTTCGCAGGTCTCTGACAGTAACTCTGGTGCATCATCATCGCTCAACAGTATAATGTTGTGTTTTATCTCTTTGAAAGGATTAATTGGCTGTTCAAACAAGTTATTTGTACTACTGCTATGGATATCACTGGAAGCAGTGTGATGAGCGTGGTGGTTGTTACTGCGGTGATGCTGTAAGACATGTACAAATCCTTGGCTTAATTTTTTGAATATCTCTTTCTTTTTCTCCTCACTAGTTGATCCCATGAACAACACTCTGTATAGAGCAGGGTGCTCAAAATAATCACTTTTGAAAGCAGAGGTGCAGATGGAAGAAGTACTAATCTCTTTTTCGACATTTTCAATACGTTCAATCAAGTGGGATTGATCATAGATTTCGTCCGCTTCGCTTGGTGATATCTCGATGGAGTCTTCACCATACATTGGATTAGTGGCAACCCCACTGGTGGCTCTCCAAGATACTATTAAACGGAAAATGTGTTAGGTTTAAATTGGTTGAGATTTTTTCAACATCTTTCACCTTCTTGCCGTTTCACTAAATTATGCATAACAATTGTAATATAGAGTCAATCAAGGGTTTCCAAATAAAGTGGCGCAGTTGTTGTGGTAACGTTGGTTATAGTTGTGATAGTAGTTTTGGCAGTAGCGAAATACCAATAGATGTAAGTAAAAAAGGGGGAAAGTATGGATAATAGAAAAAGAAAAAGGAACTAATGACCTGGACAATCAGGTTCTCTCTCTTTATTCTCTTTCTCATTGCTTGCACAATCATCATTAGGCTGTGACTCGATCCCAGTTTCCTCAATTAGGAATATTGTGCCATCATTGAGTACAACTGTACCTTGCATTCATACATCTATCAATTGCACAAATCATCCTAAAGAAGTTCTCTTTTTGGATCCAGCTAGTTTGTTGCCATGGCAACGAATTATCAAAATATGATATCAAGCATGCCATCATAGTGACATGCATTGCTAGATCGACGATAATGTAGAGTCAACAATGTGAGACAATGAAAATAGTGTCCAAGGAGGCTCTAGCGAAGTCAAATGCCTGCTTGAAGAAACCTGGTATGGACAAGATTTGCAGCATGCGTGGTAAATTATTAAAACAAACATGCTATATTCTCTGCAATCAACGATAGCTCTGTCATTAATTCACTTATTCAAAAGAATGTTGAGGGCATGCCAATATTACTTACACTATCCACAAATCCCCTGAAATATAGACTTCTCACCCATTCAACTTGCGGCTCTCGCAGGTTGATGTGATGGACCAAAAGTGCCTTTGAGCTTAAAATACACATCCAACTAATGATCTATATATTCTTTGCGCCAAGAAATGCCTTTGCAAGTTCATCAAGAGTCGATTTATAGCTCGGTCATTCTCCCGGATGATAGTATCTACAAACGGATCTACCAGCTCGAATTACATTCCCTATAGCCGAATAAATGCATATACAGTTGCACAAAAATTACTTACAGCAGCTCAATTCTATGCTCAAATATCATAGCAACTGCTGTCACTAGATATCCTTTTGTTGTCATGATACTTGGTACACTTGTAGACTAGACATGTACCTGCATTTTGTTGAATAAAGATTGAAACGGAGACAAACTAATGTCTTGGTTTACTATAAAAATCTAAAAACAGGTATTGACATTTACGTAGTGTGAGGTGTAATAGAGCAGCATTGAGTCTATAAAAAGCCGCCTTGTGATTTATATGCTTAAATATAAACTTGCTTCATGTCTTTTTACCCCTTTTTTCTTCGCATTGTATTAAAATGTGGCCACAATAAACAATCGTTTATAAATGGTAAGAAATAGGTGTTTACAGCCGTAATTGATGTTCACCAGATCAAAGCGGAGATGGGATGAGAACTGTCAAAGGCATTTGATCAGTTCAATTGGACTCATTGTCCATTCTACAGTTGATTAACTTCTAAGATAATAGAGATATAGTACGATACTTACTGCACTAATCAAAAGGATTTATAATTTGATCTTATTTTCATTAATAAGCTGTGATGAATGACCCAGAAGTTTTTGTCATTTTGATGCCTCCACTCCGACTCGCTTTCCTCTGACATCTTCATTGGGTAAGGCCATATAAATAAAACCTAAAAGTGAACCGACCTTTTTCCTCTCTTCTTCCTCACCTTCAATCTTTGTGTTCCAACAACCAATACATGTTCCTTTCTACCAAAGAAAGAGCTTCGAAAAGCTTGCGAAGACTGACGAAAGCAAAAATTTCAACACCAATAGCTCAAGTAAACACCTTGGAATTACCAAAGAAAATTATCAAGGCCCTGTATGATTATCAAGCAAAAGCCCCTCACGAGATTTCATTTAAGAAAGGCGACTTTTTTCATGTAACTGGAAGAGAGAATGATGCAGACTGGTTTGAAGCATGCAACCCTGCTTCGAACCTGAAGGGAATTGTGCCTGTGTCTTATTTTCAAGTCATTGATAAAACAGAGCGAAGTTTACCTGTCAACCGGCCCACATCATCATCGACCGCCTCATCAACGCTGACCTCAGAGCTTGATTCTGGATTTTCAGACATGTCCATTCATGGTGAGTCTAGCCTCCCTCTCTCTTTCTCCCTAAAAAAAAAGTCAAGGGGAAGGCGAGGATCGGGAACCCAGAGAACACTCTATTAACAATGACATGATATTACATTTATATTTTTAGGTCATAACAAAAAGAAACACCAAATCTATGGAGTTGTAATGTTTGATTTTAAAGCCGAGAGACCTGACGAATTAGAGGCACAAGCTGGAGAAGCTATTGTAGTGATCGCCCAATCAAATCATGAATGGTTCGTTGCAAAACCTATTGGTAGACTAGGTGGGCCGGGCCTCATTCCAGTGTCATTTGTACAAGTGCGTGATGCGTTGACGGGCGAATTGATTGATCCAAGCGAGCAAAACTCGACACATTTACCTGGCGTAGATGACTGGAAGAAGATGACACAAAGCTACGAAGCATCAAGCATCCCTTTGGGAGTTTTTGACAATAGATCGACAGTATCTGGCTCTAAACATGTTTCTGCAGGTACAGTAACCGCATCCAGAGCCTCCGAATCGTCTTCAGAATCCGTACAATTTGACATTGTAACCTATACGTCGATCGACTCATACATTTTGGAGGGTGATCAATACTGGTTTGTGGTGTATGCTCGAGTCAATCAAAACTGTCATCGAATTTTATATCGCTTATACGAGGGTATGATCGAGGATCTTATTTGACAAACATGATATTAATGCAACGTCTTTAGATTTCTATGACTTCCAGATCAACTTGTTACAATCATATCCAGTGGAGGCAGGGAAAGCCGACCGCGATAGAATTTTACCATTCATGCCGGGACCTTTGACGCACGTGGATGAAACAATCACAGTAGAGAGACAAGTGGATTTGAATCAATACTGCAAGGACCTTTTGAATCTTCCTCGATATCTATCAGAAAGCGAAATTGTCCAGAAACAACTATTTGGTATTCATGAAGGAGACATCGAGCTTGACTATGATCCTCGGGTAGGAAATGTCCAGGGCAATGTGACTCCTGAACAACCAACAGCAACTAATAACAGCATGAGTCGTGCGCCTTCTGTTCAACCTACGTCAACCTTATCACATCCACTTGTTGCAACACAATCAAACGCCACAACAACATCGAATGTCACACAGCAGCAAATCAAGATTAAAATTGTTCACAAAGAGGACATGTTTGCAATGAAAGTGCCTGCCGATTGCTCATTGGATTACCTCAGATCGAAAGTATATGAGAGAATTGGCGCCAATGTCACCTTGGAATATAAGAGCGAGGCAAGCGATAAAAATGAACCTCTGGAGTCTGAATTGGATATGGAAGAAGCATTTGTGCAAGCTATTCAAAGAGGGAAACTAACGATTACTGCCATTCCTCAAGAGAGCAATTAATGGATGCTGCTTAACTATTTATTCGCCATTATTACATACTACTACATCACTACTATTGTAGCTCTTTTTTACTTCACATATTGTATCATTACTGTTTATAAATTTTCTTTTTCTGTTGTAATTGTATGTATTAGTGCAGCATCTTTTTTGCATAATAAAATGATTGCATTTTGTCATCTACAGGTGGTATACGTTCTTAGAAAATCATAATGCTTGAATGAATTCATAAAGCCAGCATTTGTTGTGATGATCAATACGCTGCAGCTATCCATTCCAAATTATCAAGCAATTTAGGAAATCTTATTGTATGTAGTCAGATCAGAATACGCTCACGATTTCGAGTTCTCTGGTTATGCAATAACCTTGAAAAGCAATGAATAATTCCCAGAACCTAAAACCATATCTAAATCTGTGCAATCTATCAGCTTGCAATCTTTTTGAGTATGTTCATATACAATATATTGCATTCATGCACTTATAAAGTGGGGGTAGCAATTCTGCATTTCGCTTTGAAATTCATCGTTAGTTCAACTGTTCGAATAAAAAAAGAAGATAAAAAAAGATAAAAAGCTCAGAAAACCCAAGATTGGTTAGTTAGGCTAAATTAAAGTACTTTTCAATTCGTACCGCATTTCTTATAAGCTCCAACAGCATCTTTCTGCATTGTAAAGGGCATGGCAATGCTTTTACAAGCCGAAATCGACTAAACTCCGCCGAACGTTACTTTTGTCACTATTGGTTAATTTCGAATAGTTTTCGACTTCGATCCATTTTTCCAGATTTAACTATAGAAATAGTGATGATCATACCACGCTCCCTTAAGCTTCCTGGAAGTACTTTCCAAGGCATATCCAATGGTATTAATTAAAGCAAAATTTTTGATTGTGATAGCTAAGCTATCTTAGATAATATGAAATGGGATTTTCGACGAATAAGTCGAGATTTCGCATATGAAGGTCTCACATAAATGCCTTTAGGGACTGCCTTGGATCGATAGAAGCATTTCGATTCAATGTATATCATAGCAGAGGTCTTCTTTTTTGCGGTGAAAAACGCGATCGTTTAATTTTAGACAAAAACCATGAGGGGTACCTCATGGTTTGGACGGCGTGGTTTGAGGTCGATTTTTGGCGATCCCAAAAAAGTTGAGCGAAGGGGTCAGTTAGTCACTGCTAGATGAGAGAAATTGTTTGATGTTGATTTGGCAGTCTAAAATAGCTTCTAACTCAAGAAATCGCGACTCAAATGCTCCTGAATTTCGTTGAGATTTGCACATCTTCATGTAGTAGAAGGTAATGCAAGTATAATATCTGCCCGTATATAAATTATGCTCGCTGGCGCAAACGTGGAGCTTTGAGGACAAGGCAGACCCAGAATTACAGGTCGTCTACGAAATGTTTTTACGAGGTGACTCATCAATCCTTAATGTTATCGCATGTTAAGCAAAAGTCTGTAGCACAGTAATCGTTGAGCCAATTCTTTGATTTGCCTTGAACTTTTAGTTGAGCAGCTCTCACCCAATGGTTTAAAGCACTGGACTAGATTTGATCGCATCTGATTTTGACAGCGACATTAGAGGCCCTGTAAATGACTCGATCTATGAAGGCAATCATAAAATTAACGTATTGTATAGGCCTTAAACCAATTATCGATCAATCATACTGATATCTTCTAGCAAGCTAGCAGTTGCATCAAGTTGCTTATCAATCAATCTACATTATAGACAGGTCTCAACATTTGCTCAATATAACAACACGTGATTCATGACGTTTAATCAAAGAAAAATATTTTATGGGATTTATTTAGTGCAAAATATAAAAACAATTCTATCGTTTTCTCTTTACTTCCCTCTAAAGAAATAGACAGCATGAGCCAAGACGCCACTAACTCTTTCTCAAAGATGAACTTGAACCCTTCAGCTTCTGAGTGGAAGCCCAACTTTGGCGCAAAGGCTTTCGTTCCATCATTTGGCGCACCCGCTGCTGCTGCCGCCGCTCCTGCTCCTGCACCTGTAGCTCCTGCCGCTCCAGCTCCAGGTAAACTATCGCATTACAACAAACCATCAGATTAGGAGAGTCGAGATTGACTACGATTGCTTTGCTCTTCATGTTGATATATGCCATCGACCGATAACTAATTGCAATGCCTTCTTGATTTCGTTTAGCTCCCGCTGCACCCAAGGTTGTTAAGCTTCCTGAGTCCAAGCCTGCTGGTAACTATGTGTATACCATTATTCAAAAGACTCTATCTAACTCAATCTTGTATTAGCACCTGCTGCTCCCAAGCCTGCTGCTGAAGCTCCCAAGCCTAAGCCCGCTGCCCCCAAGCCCAAGGCAGCTCCTGCTGCTGCTCCCAAGAAGGCCCCCGAGCCCGTTCAAGATGAAGTCGAGGATGTCGATGATGAAGTTGTTGCTGATTTATACGGCAAGGAGCACTTAAATGTTGTCTTCATGGGCCACGTCGGTAAAGTGTTTGTGATTTGCATTATGTGGCTTATATTCTGATAATTCATGCTCTTCATGTAGATGCTGGTAAGTCAACTATGGGTGGTAACATCCTTTATTTGACTGGTATGGTTGATAAGCGTACCTTGGAAAAGTATGAAAGAGAAGCAAAGGAAGCTGGTAGAGAATCATGGTACCTCTCTTGGGCTTTGGATACCAACACCGAGGAAAGAGCCAAGGTAATACAGCGATGAAATGTCAGGAGGGGGGCGATACACTGACATTGTGGCATCAATTTTAGGGTAAGACCGTTGAAACCGGTAGAGCCTACTTTGAAACCGACAAGCGTCGTTATACTATCTTGGATGCTCCTGGTCACAAGAATTTCGTTCCTAGCATGATTCAAGGTGCTTCTCAAGCTGATATTGGTGTCCTTGTCATTTCTGCTCGTAAGGGTGAATTCGAAACTGGTTATGAACGTGGTGGTCAAACCCGTGAACACACCATGCTGGCCAAGACTTCTGGTATTAACAAGATGGTCGTTGCCATCAACAAGATGGATGATCCTACTGTTAACTGGGATAAGGCTAGATACGATGAAATTGTTGGCAAATTGACTCCTTTCATGAAACAAACTGGTTTCAACCCCAAAACTGATATTCACTTTATGCCACTGTCTGGTTTCTCAGGTGCTAACATCAAAGACCGCGATACTAAGGTTTGCCCTTGGTACGATGGTCCATCTCTTCTTGAATTTTTGGATGACTACAAGACTACTGACAGAAAAGTGAATGCTCCTCTTATGATTCCTATCTCTGAAAAGTACAAGGTAATATAGAGGATAGCAAGTGTGATAGAAGACATTTGTTGATATCGATCGCTGTGTAGGATATGGGTACTATTGTCGTTGGTAAAATTGAAGCTGGCCATTTGAAGAAGGGTCAACAGGTTGTCATTATGCCCAACAAGGTAAGGAACTGGAGTTTGTTGAAGGACAAAGAGAACCATCATATTAATACGGCGTGGATTTAGCAAAATACTGAAGTTACTGCCATTTACGATGAAACCGAAAATGAAATTGAACAAGCCATGTGTGGTGACAACATCAGAATGCGTTTGAAGGGTATTGAAGAAGACGAAATCATGCCTGGTTTTGTTCTCTGTAGCAAGAAGAACCCTGTCAAGACTACCACCCAATTCGAAGCTCAACTTGCCATTCTCGATCACAAGAATATCATTTGTGCTGGTTATACCGCTGTTTTGCATATTCACGCTGCTGCTGAGGAAGTGCAAATCTCTGCTCTTCTCCATTTGATCGATAAAAAGACTGGTAAGAAGACCAGAAAGCCTCCTCAATTTGTCAAGCAAGGTCAAAAGGCTATTGCTAGAATTGAAACTTCAGGTCCCATCTGTATCGAAACTTTTGAAAAACTTCCTCAACTCGGTCGTTTCACTTTGCGTGATGAAGGAAAGACTGTTGCTATTGGTAAGGTTACCAAGGTTTTGAACCCTTCCGAGTAAATTTGTTGTTTTGGGTAGATTAAATCAAATAAAACATTGTCTAATTGTATAAGTTGGTTTTGATCTGTGAATTATGCAGCTTTCATTTAAAAGGAATCACTCTTTTTTGGTAATAGTCTCCGCCAAACTACTGAATACAAGTAGCAGACAAATGATTGACAGTTTGTTCTAATTGATCGGCAAAGTCCCCCATATTGAGCTCATATATGTCTTCGTAGGTTGGAACATTAATGAATTCGCAGAAAACGTTTAAATCAAAAATACTTGAGTCATACAAATCCTTGAATTATATATTCATTGGTATATTTTATTCAAATGGCATAATTATTACTGTTTTCCTAATCTAAAATTACACTTATTAACTCCACACACACACGCACAAACACATACACACACACAAATGTACTGCCTTGGCAGTGCGTGCGGAATCTTGGTTATTAGTTATTACGGCCAGCACCATTATTAAAGCTCCCAGATATGGAATTACACTGTGGATCAAATGCCAAAAATTGCTCTAAATGCACCATAGCTTCATTTGTAACTGTGGATATGACTCTTTTACGATGCCCCAGGTCTATATCAATGGGAACAATCTATACACCGGTAGGAAGCATTTATATTAGTTCTCACTACTCAATAGTATGTATAATAAAGTCAAAATTTGATACATGTGATGATTGATTGCTCGAGTTAGAAGCTGATTTAGACCTTCATAATGGCACCAAACAATTACTCTCGTCCAGCAGCTACATCCTGATGCATTTTCTCGATTTTTTTGGGATCGATGGAAATCTGTCAAAATCCATGAGCTACCCCTTTACCAAAACAGCGAAAATTATTCCATCGCGTTTTTGACACCAAAAATGATGATTTCTGCTATGGCATTCACTAAACCAAGAGTTTTCTATGGATCCGAGGCAACCCCTGAAACTACTTTTGTGCGACCTTGATATGAAAAATCTCAGTATTTTGGCCATAAACGGCATTTCATATTTTCAAGTATTACTGAATAAACTCAATCAAAAGGCTTCCTTTAATTAGCACCATTGGATGCATCTTAAAAAGTGCTCCATAAATGAATTAAGAAGTATACAATGGCCAACACATTTCACATAGTCGAATCAGGCGAAATAGTTCCATCAAGTCGCAAAACATCTAAATCTGGCCAAGCTAGAGCAGAACGTGAATCTGAGAGTAAATATATTTTTGCTGGCCAAATACCTCTGGTGAAGACAATCGATGTTTTTGAAGCTGATAAGAAGGGTGTTGCCAAATCCCACAGCTAAATTTGGCTAACTTTTATTCCATGCGCTGTGTCTTTTGTCATTCGACGAATTTTACTGATACCTACGCTATTTAAGGAAAATATGCCTTGACTATCCTCGTGAGAAAGCACAATGAGCATCTTATCTGTAGATATTTTAACATTGTTCCACCAATTGGTATATCATGACACTTGCCACAATGACATATAGTAGCTACTTGAGGTTGATATTTCTGAATAAAGGCGTTAAATTTAATCTTCAGCGAGCTCGAAAAGACGATAATATGCATGATCAGAGGTCGGGTCACTGATCAAAGGTACCCAATTTATATACTGCAGACAAGGATTTAAGATTTATTTGAGCAGCTAACTGCAAAGCCACTCATAAACTACAAATGCCCTTCTCATATCGAGAATATGAACAAACTTGCTCGAAAGCACATGTCACCACATCTTGGTCGAATTCAACATTTACAGGCAACTATTGGGATTCACGCAAATCAAGAGATGTTCAACCGGAGCCTCAACAGCAGTGCCTGATCGAGACATACATAATAAGGTTCAATCTTTACTTGAATTCAGAGCTGCAGGGCAACGATCAACAGGACATTACTAATTGAATTAGTGTAATACAAATTAAATATGATATTTACTAAGAATCTATTTTTTATTCAGTTATTTGATTTTGTGAAGGGGTGATAATGGAGATATTGATTATGTATGTAAAATGAAGTTAGCTTAAAGGGAAGCACGAGTACGGATAGAAGCCAACTTGTCAGAGATTTGTTGCAAGAAATCTTCAGTGGTAGAATAGTGCTCAGCGGTCATCCTATGTATATCATTAGTAAACTATGTTTCACACCCAATGTATAGACATCAACTTACTTCTTGCCATAGATGATCAATGCCAAATCTTTGGTCATGTGTGCATCAACTTCAATAGTCTCGATACATGCCCTCTCCAAATCCTTACAGAATTGAAGCAAATCAGCATTGTCATCCAACTTGGCACGATGCTCAAGACCACGGGTCCAGGCAAAGATGGAGGCGATAGGGTTAGTGGAGGTCTTGTTACCCTTTTGGTGTTCTCTGTAATGTCTGGTAACAGTACCGTGGGCAGCTTCGGCTTCAACGGTCTTACCATCGGGAGTGTAGAGGACAGAAGTCATAAGACCGAGGGAACCATAGCCTTGAGCAATGATATCAGATTGGACATCACCATCGTAGTTCTTGGTGGCCCAGACAAAGTTACCATCAGACTTGAGAGCTTGAGCAACCATGTCATCAATAAGACGATGTTCATACCAAATACCAGCTGCCTCGAATTGAGACTTGTATTCCTTTTGATAGATTTCCTCAAAGATGTCCTTGAAACGACCATCATAAGCCTTGAGAATGGTATTCTTGGTACTCAAGTACAAGGGCATCTTGCGCTCAAGAGCAAGACGGAAACAAGCATGGCCGAAACCTTCAATGGAATCATCTGTGTTGTACATGGCCAAACCAACACCACCAGACTTTTCAAAGTTGAAGACCTCAAACTTCTTGGGCTCAGAGCCATCAGCAGGAGTATAAGTGATTTCAAACTTACCAGGGCCTGGGGCAACAAAGTCAGTAGCACGGTATTGATCACCGTGGGCATGTCTGCCAATAATGATAGGGTTGGTCCATCCAGGGACGAGCTTGGGGAGAGTCTTGACGATGATGGGTTCACGGAAGACAGTACCATTCAAGATGTTACGAATGGTACCATTGGGAGACTTCCACATCTTCTTGAGTTTGAATTCTATTGCATTGTGATTAATAACATTGCGTTGGGTGGGAACCGAGGAAGCTATTCTTCCCGGTTCGCATATCCAAATATCCTACTACGTTACCTTCAACACGAGCTTCATCAGGTGTAATGGTGGCACATTTGATACCGACGTTGTACTTTTTGATGGCCTCAGCGGCATCAATAGTGACTTGATCATCGGTCTATATGCAAAATAGCTTAGCATTGATGCATGTTTATAGCCTTTAAACAACTTACAGCATCACGGTTTTCAACGCTGAGATCGTAGTACTTGATGTCAAGATCAAGGTAAGGCAAAATAAGCTTCTCCTTGATGAATTGCCAGATGATTCTGGTCATCTCGTCACCATCGAGATCGACAACAGGGTTCTTGACAACAATTTTACCGGGCATAATGAATATATAACTTTTTGAGAGGAAAAAGAAGGGAAGAAGGGAAAGAAATTTAAGACATTGAAGATAGCATATATATATTCACCTAGAAATTTCGGCGTTTCAACCTCAAGATAGAAAACTAGGGTAAACCAAAGCATTGAAAAGAGGGAATCATGACAAATTGATATTACACAAAGAGAATAAAAAGACCTGAATAGATTCACAGGGTCATGCAAACGAGCGCAGGAAGCTTACTTACCCCGCATTTTGGTTTAAAGCAGCATATGACGGAATAGGCCGGAGATCTGTTTAAGTTGCCGCCCACTGAAAAGTGTGATTTGCCCCACAAAAATGAGAGGCTATTAAAGGTAAAAATGGCTATATAAATAAGCGATTCATTCAAAGAGGGAAATCAACTGGAGAACATGAAGCATGTGCTAATGTTTACATAGTGCATGACGCTGGTATTTTAATGATACCAAATATAGGGCATGCTTGATATACTTGGATGTTGAGAGATATACAATGCTATGTTTCGAGGGGAGTTGTGGGAAGGTATTCAAAGTCCAAGCGTATAATTGTGTAGTATATTCCAGCTATGCATATATCATTTGCTTGAGTGAAAATATAGCATCATATTTCCCGTAGATCAGGTGTTTGTTTTGATTGGATTGAATCTAACATTATCAAATCAGCACTTAATCTAGGTTCAACATTACGCCATATAAAGTAGAACGCTAGGAATTGGCTTGTACAACTGGTATAACTCTACAAAATCACCCACAATACAGTTCTTAAATAGTGACTCTTTAGTCACATCCGTATTACCTCTTACAGCTTCATGTATTGAATTTAGAACTCTCTAACGTGTGTATATATTTCTCACGGAGCAACCAAAGTTACACATCATTTCTGTAGATGATAATCGTATAAATACAGCCAATGTACTGGCAAAAAAAGAAGAACATCAAACTGCTGGATCTGTCAAAACAATGATTCGATTATCCAAGTAACGAGAAAGCATGAAATTTAAAGAGGCTCCATATCTTGGTACGTGCCAGCACATAACGACACTATCATCAAAGTATACTTTAAGAGGAGGCGCCAAACTTGGCATCCCGGGTCCTGAAGGGTGCCAAGTCTGTGCAGCAGTTGCAAATGATACGATTAGGCACTAATCTGCTTATTTATACCTTTTCTTTGTGTAAGGTTTTTGGTTTTATCAGATTTTTCATATATATACAGTTTCCACCATCAAATGTAGAGTAATGTGGGATTCCGTACGGGAAATAACTTTTTGGGGCAAATTGAATAATCTTCCGTAATTACAACCCACGAACTCTCTCAGTCAAGTCAGCATGTTGCATTATTCGTATTGGAAGAGCTGGTCGCATTACTATTGTCAGCACAACAAATTTACTGTCCTAGTCATTAGGACATTACGAATCTCTTGCTGCACTATCATTGATCTTTTACGTTAAACTAGGAGATACATAGTACCATGACACCGTTTACCTTGGGGTTTTGCATCCCTTGTTTGCTTCGTTTTCGTCTTCAATCAACATCTCGAGAGGATTTTGTTAGAGGGCTTATAGGGTGACATTCCGCCACTTTATATTTGCTGACCAACTTTTTTCAAACACTAGTTAAAGCTACAAGCAACGTTCAATGTTCCACAACATCTCACAAACGTCTTTTGAATTTCAACCTTTGAGGTGAATGCTCTGCTTTAGCAAATGTTACATGTCGCAAAGCAATTTCCGTCAACATTTCGGATCTACTTAACTTATGGTGTCCATTTCACCGTCCCAGGGCTTAATACAGATTTTTACGGCTTAAAAAAAAAAGTTACGAGTTGTAAAGTAGTGTAGTATCCAGCTGATTTTCGACGATTGCCTAGGCCATAGCGTTTTTGATTCCGTAACTTATTATTCTTGCATTGCGCTATTGCCATGGAAGATCGCAACCGTCCTTAACTTTAACAGCCAAATTGGGAACCAGAACTATAAGCCTTTGCCTTGCGTCCGCTTCATATACACAACAGTGATTGTATTAAAGCACGTAGGAGGGATCCTTTGAGATGTTTAGTGTTCATGATGTCTTCGCCTCTTTCTTCGAGCGAGAATCCAGAGCCTCGACGATCTAGTCAACGGTAGCAATCAAGACAACAATAAAAGCACTCGGCCATGCGAATATTTTACTCAACATTGCTACAAGCGACTCCTTCAAAAACGAAAATGAAGGTGATGCCGTTGATAGTAAAGCCAAGAACAATGGTACTGCCAATGCAGTTGAGGCTAAAGTCATTAATGACCATGCCGAACAAGAAGCTATTGATCAGATGGTGTTGCCTTACCTCTAACTGCAAAATACAGTGAAATTTGAATACGTTTGAGACATAATTTCTTACGCTGCAAGCTGTTTTAGACTGCCAAAATAGCACCAAACAATTGCTTTTGACTTGAGCTTACTTACTGACACCTTCGCTCAACTTTTTGGAGACAAAAAAAAAACATT
>DF836290.1:291255-312358 GCA_000950595.1 Mucor ambiguus | reverse complement strand
TGTTTCGTATGTATTCTAAGCGTCAATGCTCAACTGCCATCAGGAAGCATTATTTTGCAGCAGCCAAAGCATTTCAATGTCCGATTATCATTTCCTGTTTCAATTCGTTGTTTCTGTTCAAAAATCGACCTGTTTCATCTATTCTGCAAGATTTAAATATATAAAGTGTGATGATAATTCAAAGCTCTCTTAAGCTTCCTTGGAACGCTTTTCAAGGCGCATCCAATAACGAAAAAAAAAAGACGTTTTGAACTGACTTATTGAGCAATTCTGGAAAATATTAAATGTGGATTTTGACCAAAATGTCTAAATTTTACATATAAAGGTCTCACAAACAAAGTTTCAGAGGCTGCTTTAGATCAAGAAAAACTTTTTGATATAACACATATCTTAGTAAAAGTCTTTATCTTCGCCTTCAAAAACGCGATTGTTTGATTTATGATGAAAAGTATGAGGTACCCCTCATGCTCTTTGATGGATTTTTCACAATGTTTTTTTTTGTCTCCAAAAAGTTGAGCGAAGGTGTCAGTAAGTAAGCGCAAGTCAAAAGCAATTGTTTGGTGCTATTTTGGCTGTCTAAAACGGCTTCTAACGCAAGAAATATGGCTCAAATGCATCCAGTTTTCACCAAGTTTTACATGCATCTCAGTAATGGGAAGTAATGCAAGTATGTTGCTTGCCCGTATATGAGTTGTTTCGAATAATGCAGATGTAACGCATCGTAAACGAGTTCAATCTACCAGAAAAGGTATTTAAAAATTTATTGCAATAGTCGAGTGTAGCTCGTTTTTAAGTGGCATTATACTTTCATGCATTAGAGCCGCATGCAAATTCATTTCATCCACATCAGAGCATCTGACGATTCCAATTTACGCAACTCTTGGAAAATCAGCTTCACATTCAAACAGAACGATTTTGAAAACGTTGGAGGCAACTATCAAATGACACAAAAGATACTGCAGAGCGCATATTGGATTCTGGCTTTTTGATGTGCCAGACATCATCGGATTACTTTCAAGAAATTACCTGCCGTGTTGTTAGCAATACAACCCGGTTTAGTGCATTTGAACCGAATGTATATCAAATAGGCATTCATCTCTTTGATACACAAATCTAAAATGTATTTTGGTTTGAAACTGGATCACCATTTGATCCATATTTTCATACAAATTTGAAGCAAGAGGAACATGTACAGTGTCGCAAGAACAAGCAGTTTCAAACCAGTCACCAGATTAGAAAAAAATGATGCTTGTTTCGCGTTGAGGGATGTCTCTTTTTTTCTCTAAAACCACAACACATAAATCACATTCATCAAATAATACAAATGGTAACTATACATCTCAAGAAATAATATCAGATTAGGTTGCTAAATGTCTTGCTTTTACTAGTTGTTTTATTCCTTTTTCAAGACACTAGTCGACCAACGAGTTACTGTTGAATTAAAGAATGATCTTGCCATCACAGGTGTATTAAAGTCAGTAGACCAATTTTTAAATATCAAGTTGGACGATATACAAGTTGTGGACGAAGAAAGATATCCTCACATGGTAAATTGAACAATTGATAAAAAAAAGGGGGCCAAGAACGAAAAAGACAGAAATAGAGCTAAACAATCAAATGCCAGGCATCTGTAAAAAATTGCTTCATTCGTGGTTCTGTTGTTCGTTATGTTCAACTTCCAGCTGAAGCCGTTGATACACATCTCCTTCAAGACGCTGCTAGAAGAGAAGCAGAGCAACCATCGACAGCACAACCCGCCAATGTTAAAGTCAAATAAGAAAATCACACACTTTTTTTTTTTTCTTTTTGTTATGCAAACTATCGAGTTGAATGATGTCAAAGGAAATAATAAAGAGGCAGGTATCTCCACGTGCAAAGCAATCATCATATACACAGCTTGTTTTTTTGTATGAAAATGGATGGTGAGAAAAACATTTTTGTGTGTATAAAATCCTTTTTCTCTGATAATCTCTATTCCTTCCCTCTTTTACCCTCATCCTTCCACTCTTCTTTCTCTTGCTCACTCCCTTTTTTTTTTCTATATAATTCTTCTCTACACATTATTTGATCCCCTTAAAAAATGCCGTTGTTTGGCTTGAAGAATGCAAGAAAGAAGTTGCCTTCACCTTCTCTGACCTCTTTGGGATTGAGAAAAACACAATCTACAGGAAACATTGATGATTCAGTTGTCATTGTGAAAAGACAGCATTATACTCCGTCAAAGGAAAATACTGCAACTGTCAGCATTCTTCGTACGAGTAGTAGTACAACACCAGATCAAAAAAGGCCTCCCACACCGCCATCTCAATCAGACATTGTATTAGCTACGGTCATGGAAAATGACGATGATGACGAAGACGATCAAATGTTGGCAACCAAACTGAGAGACATTACAGCCTGCGACATGGACTTGCTCTTATCGCTGGAGACGCAAGCACGCATGGATGTTCAAGAAGAGAAAGAGAGAAAGCTCCAAGAGATCAACTCCTCCATCACATCCAAAAGACCCTCAAGGTTAAAGTTTGATATTCCGGTTACTCCACCGAGATCACAATCACCAGATCCCAAGATATTTCATGCAACCAGACAGAGACGATGGTCTTTACCAGAAGATACCACGCAGCAACAGCAGCCCACCACCGATGTTGTCACCAAGAAAAAGGGTACTAACAATCGTTTGTCAAGGTGGAGCCGACTGATTAAGCAGCAACAACAAGAAGAAGCTAAAAATAATCAGTTAATTTACCAAAACAGTAGTAGCAGCAGTGGCAGTGAGGATGACTGCAGCACATCTGACAATAGCAGCGATATGCAGCTAGATATCGTCATTGGCTCCAAAGTCAAGCTGTTCAAACGTCCATTGCCCATCATTGGTACTGTGAAATACATTGGTAAAGTGCATTTTGATACGGGAGAATGGTTAGGAATTGAATTAGACAGCCGAGGTAATTGCATTTCCATCACATGTACATAATGAAATGCTGTGTACTAATGAATATCTTGCAGTTGGGAATACAGATGGCAAGGTGGATGATAAGCGTTATTTTCAGACAAATCTTCACTGCGGTATTTTTGTTAAAAAGGAGGATACCATTAAAGTTTAAGCAATTTTATTACCAATTTCTTACATATTTATCATTTAAGTACTAGCTCATGTAAATACAATAAAAAAAAAGAACCTATTTTAGATATATAGATTTGTTTCATCAAGAAGGAGGAGGTTGTTGCTGCTCTAAAGGAGTGCTGATTAGGGTTGGCGTTATTCTTCTTTTTTTAGTCTTTTCAACCATAACAGGAGTTGCCAATAATGAAGAGGAGGGCGTCATTGTTTGTTGATGCATTGTTGTTGTTGTGGTGGTGGTAGTTGCTGCTGGTGCAGATGTGGTTGATGTTGTTATTGAGGCTGATACTCTGCGCTTTTGTGGCATGTTAGTATTTGTTGTGATTGCGGATGTAGAGTCTGGAATATCCATCATTTCAATGTCATGCTCGGCTGCATTGTAATCTGGCAATTTCTCGTATTTTGTACCCAATTCACCTTGGGAGAAGACAGCTGCAGAACAGTAGCCGTCCGCAGAAGAAAACATGAGAATGGATCCGTCATGAGACCTAAGATTCCATGTTAATTTAATTATATATAGTTTAAACAATAACCCCTTACCAAGCAAGATCAGTAATAGGAGCAAAATGCATTCCTGATATAGCACAAATAGGACGACATTGCTGGGTATCATAAATATAAACTGAATCTTGTGTAGCTGTAGCGTAAACCATGCGGTATGGCAATGCAAATGCTGAGGACGCATCTTTTCTCTTTTTGAATAGCATGGGACACCAACGGATGGCAATGGAGGGCTTTGGGTGGTTGCCAATGAACGCAACAGGATGTCTACATTCTATGAGCACAGGCTATATTCTTGCGGGGTATGTATTTAACTCACTTTAGCATGGTGTTTCGAGGATAGATGTATGCACAGTTCAGTAGCTCTTCTCCATTTTCATCCATGTCTGTACTAGTCTGTGCATTTGCGTCTACTGTTGGCTTGTTTAAGCCTGCTGGTGTAATCAACAGTGCTCCATCAGGACTAAAAGATAATCTTCTAAAAAACGACACTAAATTTTCGTCATGGTACAATCGAAATGATCCGGTTGCTGCCACTGCCAGGTCGTCTAAGGTTGTATTGTTGGATGCAATCTTTCCCTTGTCGATTCTTGAAAACTTTCTTGAAACGGATCCAAACACCAGTTTGCCATTCGCTGTACTTTTGTACTTGTAAATGGCCATGGATCTATCACTTGACTGTGTGGCCACATATTGGCCCAATGGATCCCACGTAACACCCTGCACATAATGTGTATGATCTGTAAAGATATGAATGCATGCCTCTGAATTGGATGGTGAATACAGGGTTTCGCTTTCATGAAAGAATCCTTACTTTCTGCTAAACTCCATACTCGCGCTGTATTGTCAATCGATGCGGTGATAAAGTAATTTCCACAAGGCGACCATGCAAGATCATAGATTTCCTTTGTATGACCACTAATTCCTTGCATTAGACGCATCCATGACACACACACACACTTGGCAGCTCCTCACACTTACTAGAACATATTCACCACCGACCAGCTCTCCTTTTCGTAATCGCTATAGTCGCTCCCAAAAGTTGTTTCTTTCACTGCTGATAATTTCCAGATGATGATGGAAGTATCTAACAAGCACATCAGCTTCCTAATCCAATACACTACCTATGCTAAGCTTACCATCTCCTGCTGAAGCAATCAGATCTCCCTTTGGAGAGAAACGCACAGTATTCACAGGTGAGGAGTGTCGCTTCAATTCAGACAAGAAATCAATGTTTACAGGCAGAGAATCCACCAACTTTTTGCTCTGATGCTGCTGTTTTCTCTCTTCAATGGCCATGTTGGAGTTACTCGAGCTTGAACTGTCGGATCTCTTGTGAATGCTCCAAATCTACACAAGTCTGTTTAGACGGTCTTTTTGATCTCTCTCTCGGCGTATGTTTGATGGTGTGTATGCCTTACTCTCACTGAATTATCTGCGCCTGCTGTTGCATATCTAGAGCCATCAGGTGAGAAATCAACCGAGTATATAGCTTGCCCATCATGCCAATTGATTTCAAGTGTCTTGGCGAGCATTTCCTTGTTACTATTGTGTAAAGAAAAACAGGACAATCGCGTATTTGATGGCGAACCTTCTTTATTCGTAGAACCGCATTTGACACGGTCACGTACTTGCCATCCATCCTGCCGCGACTGAATGTTCCCTGTCAGTAGATGATATTCAGGAACAAGTAAATTTAGACAAAGATAATAGATTAAACCAATCCAACATTGACATAATAACAATGATCAAAATACACATCTCTATCTAGCAATATACGAAAACTTAAAGTAAAATCTATTCATGACACTCCATTTATTTATATACTCAAGCAAATCTTTACAATTGATCCAAAGAAATATTGGCTTGCTCAAAGTATTTCGGTAAATACTGAGAAGCTTCAGCAGATTGAGATACCAGCGATTTAACAATTTGGCGTTTATCAGCAGGCATTGCCATGATTTGTTGAGCGAGATAAACAGGAGCAGCAGGCAAACCACTTGTTGGATCTTGAGGAACGGGATTACTGGTGGCCAACTTGGCAAATGTGGTTTGATATCCACCCTCTTCAATGTCCAATGTGTACAATTCATCGAGACCCTCAGCTTCCACAGCAGGAGGCAGTTCAAATAAGGCCAATACAGCCAACAACGATTGTCCCCAAAGCTGACTGACATAGGGTGCTTGAAGCATGAGATCAGATCCAGTCAAGAGACGCGCCATACCAGAGCCACCAATCTTACGATCCAGGGGTTTACTCAACTTGCTCAAGTCAGGGAGCACAAACAGTGCCATGATTTGACCGAAAAGCCCAGGTTGCAATTGCTCGTATACCTTGATAATAGTGTCAGGTCCACCGAATGATTCCAGCAAGAAACAGAGATTCATCCACAATGTAAAGTTGCGAGTAAATCTGTCAAATTGGATGGTGTCGCCCTTCTTTTTACTTTGGAGTCTCTTCAACACGGCTGAAAGAAGAGCTGGGAGGTAGTTGCCCAAGACGTTGCTATAGAGAGGGTTAGTTTCTCGTACAAACAAGAGCATAGTCCAAACTTACATGGGCACTCGGGTAGAGACCGTGTTCAGCAAGAGCATACCATAATGGTCGAATTGACGAGAGTAAATTAGCTTTTGTTGAAAAATACCAAGAATTTGCTCCAGCTGGTTAGCAGCCAAGATGGAATTGACCCCCTTATCCAAATAAGCCTGTAATAAACGGACGAGAGCAGGGATGTTGCCTTGTTCCCAAAGCGTAGGGTTCAATAAGGGGCCCAACAAAGCAATGTAAGCGGGCGTCAATTCCACACCTTGATGCTGCTCCAGCAATTGAGCCAACAATTGGAACACGTAAGGAGTGAATTCTTGGACCTCTTGAGAGAGAATGGTTTGGAATGGACCAAAGCACATGTTTTCAAATTCGCTCAAGGCAGCCTCTGAAATAGGGCAAATGAAACGGATCAGAGCACCAATGCTTTCAAACACATAGTGGTTGAACTTGGGGTTACTGGGGTTCTTGCTGACAATCGACAAGATCTTGGTCAGCTTGTCCATAATGACATTGACGTAAGGAACCATATCCTGGCGGCTGGTGATGATGACGCGCATGACAGCCCGCATCAAGTAGTCGTTTTCAGATAGCTTTTCAGGCGTTTGACCTTGTTCAATTAGTCTAAACAATTGAGACAGAAGCGTTTCGGCATAAGGCTTGATATCGACAGCAGTGAACATCATGGTCTTTCCTTGACGGATAAACAGGATGCGCTCAATGGCAATAGCAGCATAGGTATAGACAACATAATCGCTGGATTCGAGGTGTTTGACCAATAGGGGAAATACCAAGAGCAATTGCTCCTTGGTGAGCTGGTTTCTGAAGGTATACACGTACTTGATAGCGTCCACTTTCAGGATAGGAATGTCTGTATTGACGTCAGACTGCAAATCACACAAGACATGGTTGGAGAAGAAATCAACGACATCGACAAGCGCGTTGGTTTTAGTGACACCTTGCTGGCTGGTGGAGGAGCGACTGGCGATGGCCACCAACAAGAAGATGGCTGTGTTTTTATCCTTCCAGTTGGCCTTGGGGTTGGTGCTATAAGTCTGCAAGTAGCGATTGACGTATTCAGTCATGATCTTGGTGACCTGAACTTCAGCACGTTCCATCAAACCACGGATGAAATCAGCAGCAGCACGACGACGGGTGTCCGTATCTGAGCCTTCCAAATCTCTGCGAATGTACTCGATTGGGTTATCCTCAAACAGCTCCTCGTCCACAGCTGCAAAGCAGAGTTTTAGTGCTCGTGTTTGCTATACAGATACAGCTTACTTACTTCTCAGGGAGATATTGGGAAGAGCAATTCTCTCGCACATGGTGTTCAATGCATTGGCATCAGCAAACATGTGGGCGTGGCGTTCAATCTTGACAATGGCCGTCAATACAGCAAATGCCTTGCACACCATCTATTTTGCCAGGACGGTTAGCGGCTCTGACTGTGGAGAGGCACTTGAGCGTGGGTACTTACTGTGTCGTACTTGGATTCACTGTTGGTGCTTGTGAGCAAGTTGATGACAATAGGCACAAATGCAGTCAGTTGGGGGAAGGCGTCTTCATAGCGAGTGGTGTATAATTCGAGGATAAAGCAGATGCCAGTCTTGATTTGCTCCAGAGGACCTTCCTCTTCCTCGTCATCCGTGACCAAATGAGGGTTTTGGTAGACGAGATACTTTTCAAACAAGCCAGTGAATGTTGTCAAATTGTCCTCAAAGAACTCGGGCAGATCTTGACAGTTCAAATCGTAGTAGATTTTGATCAACAGAGTCAATGAGCGTGCCAGCACAGCGAGTGCAGCTGGATTGTTGGCATTTTCTTCAATCAGTTTGTCGGTGATCTGCATTGTTGCGAGAAGGGGTTAGTGCTTGCCTATTTCGTCTCTATTTCGCTTGCCACGCAATACCTGGAAAAGCTGCATGTAAGGCGCACAAAACATGTCCAAAACGTATTTGATGTTGATGAAAAGCTCGTCTGATCTGAAGGCGGATCTCCATCTAAACGTTGCGTGAGTCAATGCTGCAGACCAACACACTTTCCACAGACGTCTTTTTTTTCTTTTACCTCTTGAAAATGGAGTGAGCAGTACCAAGAATACCATTGTTGACTCTGTAGTCGGTTGGGCTTAGTTTGCTAATCAATTCCTAGCAAAAGATCATCTTCAATATACAATGGCCAGTATCCCCGTCCTTTTGAGCTACTTACTGGTAACAAAGACTCCCAATGTGCAGGGAAGTCTGATTCAGCAATCAAGCTAAGCGCATCACTGATTTGCAACTGAAGCTTGTCAGGAACCGTAATCATGAGTTGAACAATCTGGCTCTTGATCTCAAGACGGTCTTGAGGTGCAATTTTATCGGCCTCCTCCTCATTGTCCTACATGAAGAAAACTTGCTGCGTCAATTTTACATGCAACCTGCTTGACTTGAGGATTAGGCTTACATTGACCCAATGGCGCTTAATGTAGTTTTTGAAATACACAGCGCCTGCGATGCGAAGTGTTTGATCGACTGATTCATCACTGATGAGCTTGAGCAAGAGGATAGGGAAACCTTGTTGAACTTCGACTTGTGACAAGTTGTGAGCAGCTACAGAAGTGAATATGTCAGTTATCTGTTAAATGTGATGTTGTGTGCGTGTGTGCGTACCGTCTTTTTGAGTGTCTGGACTTAATGTCTGCATCAAATACTGCTGTAAAGCATTGTAGGTTTGCTCGTTGATCTCCATAGTGTGGTGATTTCTTTTAAAACAATGGGGGGCTAAAGAAAAAAAGAGGACACGAAACTAGAAAGAAAGAGCTGGAAATTTCAGTAGGCTATAAAGGTGATCCGAGAGAGGGGGACCCGAGCGCGCGTTACTATATCAACGTCACTTTGAAAGCCAAGACTAAGTTTGAAGCTTCTTTTCTCTCTCTCTCTTTACTAATTCATGGCATTACCTAAATCGCCTACGATCAAGATACCCTTAAACAACCGAGATCCTAATGAGAATACATCTACATTTCGACGCTTGCTAGAGTCCAACAGAACCCTGAGAAGCAGAGCCAATGTGAAGAAGCGACTGCCATCACACAGTGTAAGTTTTTTTATATAGAAATGTCTGATCCCCTTATCATGCGAAGCGACTGATCAGCCTACAGAAACTGCAAAAGCAAAAGCAAAGTAGCCGGAATGAACCCTCTCTACCACCCACAAGTGATGAGCAAGTACCCTCGTCAGACACTGTAGCACCCTCCTCTCTATCCCCTATCATCGATCTACCTACCCATTTCAAACAATTAGAACAACAAAAGAAAAGGCGAAAAGAGACAACAGCATCATCCTATTCAACAATACCAACAACAACAACAGTGCATCATAAATCAAATGAACCAAAGTTACAGCTAGCATTGAGCCGAGAGTACAGCAATTACAGAGGTCGAGAAATATTCATCGACACAGACACACCCATCTTTACGCTACCAACAGAGAGCATGTGGACCATCTTTGAGCGCTGCGCCAGTTTTGAGGATTATC
Source organism: Mucor ambiguus (assembly GCA_000950595.1). NCBI lineage: Eukaryota > Fungi > Mucoromycota > Mucoromycetes > Mucorales > Mucoraceae > Mucor > Mucor ambiguus. The sequence goes on along the minus strand of DF836290.1, from coordinate 302,673 downwards.
ATCAGATTGCATGCGTTTGTAAAAAATGGCGTTCTCTGATCAATGCAGCGCCTTTGGTAAGTGTCTTGGATATAAAGTTGATGGGGAATGTGTATGTGTGTGTGTGTGTGTGTGTGTGTGTGTGTGCTAAACATGTACATGCTCTAGTGGAAGGACGTGGCTATTCAATGGCGACATTTACTCGTTGTCATCAATAATCAATTGACAATACCCTACTATGACTATATCACCACGCTATCTGTAATTGGAGCAACTAGCAAGGTCATGGTCAATCCCATGGCTATAGGAACCACCAATGTGTCCTTCAAACACCTACGGCACATGCGTATTACCAATATCAATTACACAGACGTCAAATTTATCGTGGAGTGGATGCGGGAGCTGGAGAGCGTGCACTGTGAGGGCATATCGTGCTCAACTGGCCAGAGTGTGAGTCTGAGGATATTCTCTGATATGCCCTGCCTCAAGAGCCTCAGGCTTAATTTCGCCCAAGACTACAATCTAGCGCCTATTCCTTATGATTTTGATACCAATGGCAACTTGCTGCCCAAGAAATTCATCCTGCCCAGCTCACTAGAAACATTCAGCTTGCAAGGCATCTACGACAGAGAAGAGCATACAGCCAATGTCAATGATGTGGACAGACAAGATCGCTGGCACATGCTCGAATTGCAGCTGGTGCGCAAGTATAGCATGTTGACACCCCTCACTCATCTCACCTCGCTGACATTGGGAAGGATCAGCGCTTTCACATCCCGCGTATGGTTAGTATGCCTCAAGCCCTGTGCGTCTCGATTGGAGCATTTGACATTGATGAACTGGCCCGGTGCTGGCAAAAAGGAATGTGGAAGGATACCTGCCGATGCGTCCGAGCGAATCACAGAGGGGAGTATGGAAGCAGCTATCGCCGAATGTTTCTCCAGTCTCAAACAGGTCAAAGAGATCTACCTGGATGACTTTGTTTGTGACATTGGGGTCATTGATGGTCTATCCCAATTGGACACCAACTATCAAATACACATTGAAGGGCTGCAGGATCAGCAGCAACAATACTCGGTCAGTGATTTCAAGGCAGTCAAAGTGTTTGGGTTCAAGATAAGCATGCTACGAAGCCCGCGGGTATCCGGCAGCTCAGTGGCACCGTGCCGTAATACAAAGCAAAGAGAGTGACTCGCTGAGCATAGGCCCAGTTTGGTGGTTATACACTTTTACCATCAAAGGGGAGGGGGAGAGATCTTTTTGATTCAAATGCAGTCTTTTTTTTTTCTTTTCCGTATCAAAATTTATGTGTTGATTTGAAAGCCTTCCTGTTTGCTTATCATTACTCATTCAAATGGCCTCTTCAACGCACACCCGAGAAAACGATAATAAAAGAAAACGATTAACACAGGCTTGCGAGCTATGCCGAAGAAAAAAAGTAAAGATGAATGACAGTAGAGACTTTTTTTTACTGACCCGCCGCAGCAATCTGTTTTACTCATTCGACTTGTCATAGATAAAATGCGATGGAGGCAAGCCAACATGTGGCAATTGTACCAGACTCAACAGCGCATGCACCTACAGCTCCAGTAACAAGAAGCGAGGCCCCCGACAAGGCTACATTGAAATGCTGGAACAGAGATTAGCCAAGATGGAGCAAATCTTGTTATCTGATTCAGCAGCGAATGCTACACCACAGGAAGCAGAGTCTTCCAAGCAAGAAGAAGACCAGGATAGTGTAGACCATGACACAGATACAAGGCATGATGACGAGCCACACGCATCCAGAGCAGCATCAGCAGCAGCCACATCCACCACTGTAGAAAGCATACCCACCACCACGCATAGTAGCATCCGAGCCAAGAGTACCGCCAGCAAGCGCTCCAGTGAAGACACACTGCACGATGCAGCATCCCCCGCTTCATTCTCGAGTCTCTCATCCAATTTTCCCTCACCACCAGCCATGATGAATCACCACAATCATCACCACCAACAACAGCAGCATCCACATCGACACAATGCAGCCCCACAAGACAGTAGCAACGGTTACTTGTTACCTCCCATGAATGTCATTGAACATATGGTTGATCTTTACTTTAAATACCTCTTTTCAGGCACACCCATCTTTGACGAGGCAACACTCAGAAACGACATTCGAGAAAGACGCTGTTCCGACTTTTTACTGCTATCGCTGTTTGCAGCCTGTGCTCGATTCTCTGACCGTCCTGATATCAGAGAGATACCCGCTTGGCATGCTGGTGAAAAGTATGCGGAAAAGGCAAGAGCTATGATTTTGAGAGCTGTGGATGAGCCCACCATATCCAATCTACAGGGCTTGACCTTGCTCTGTCTCCATGAATACGGCTGTGGCAGAGGGCCCAGAAGCTGGATGTATGGCGGCATGGCAATTCGTATGGCCATGGAATTGGGTCTTCATGAAGACTTGGAAGAGGATGAAAATGGCAACGATAACCACACGCTAGAAAAGCTGATGCAGCAAGAGACTCGCCGTCGACTCTTTTGGACAATCTACTCGATTGACAAGTTCTCCAGTGCTGCCACAGGCCGTCCTTCCAGTTTGCAAGACGCCTTTTGTACAGCCTTTTTACCTGCCAAAGTAGATGATTACAGCAATGATCAGTACTATACAGAGACGTTGGACAAGAGTCGGTTCGTCCTCTTGAATGTGAATGGGCTGAGGGAGAGCCAGTTGATTGGCTCTACTTTGATGAGTGGCTCTAGCCATAGTTTGGACAGCAATGAAGACCCTACCTCGCCCTCTGTTGCTGCTGCTACTCCGCCATGTAGAAGGCCGCTCTTGAACTGTTATGCTTACCTCATCCGTGCTACAAGTCTTCTTGGCAGAGTCACTGCCTTTATTAACTCTCGCAAAGACCAGCACAACAATGTACCTCCATGTCACCCTGACTCAGAGTTCTCCAAATTAGACCGTGCTATAGGAGACTGGTATGACCAGTTACCCATGCAACTCAAGAACACGCCTGCCAACTTTGAAATGTACAAGGAGGTCAACCGTCATAAGAACAGCCGACAGTTCATCTTGGTAGAGTACCTTTTCTGTTTGAAAATAGCAGCTCATGACTAACAATGCCTACTGACTGTAGCTACATGTGCTTTACAATACATTGATTGTATTATTGCATAGACCTTCATTGGTGCTTGCTGACACCCTGGGTCGCGACGTTGTTCAGCCTGAAATCAAAGCATTCATACAGGGCAGTGTCAACAAGTGCATGGCTGCTGTAGACAATGTGACACTCTTACTCAAGGAGGTTGGCAAATACAAGGATCTCATGCCACCCTTTATTACCTATCTTGCTTACACAGTTGCTACCGTCGTTGTCAGCTCATCGTTTTCATCCAGTCCAGAAGAGGCCGAGAAGGCCAAGCAAGCATTGGGTGTCTATTTTCAACTCTTATTGGTAGGTGTATACTTTTGGTTTGTATGTATATATATATCAAGGACTCATCACATCACCTCACTAGTCTGCTCGTAATTTATGGGCCATGGCGGACAAATTGTACTTTATGATCCGTGATCTATACGCCATTCATACCAACGTATTGAGACGACAGTTGGAGAGCAAAAAGGCTGCTGCTGCTGCTGCTTCCAGCACACAGCAGCAAAACCAGATGCAGCAGCCATCACAACAGCAATTACAACATATACAGCAACATCAACAGCAGATGCAGTTTCAACAAGAACAACACATTCAGCATCAAATACAACAGCAGCAGCAGCTACCACAGCAACAGCACATGTTACAGATGCAAATACAACAGCTTGGAGGTGCCCAAATTCCTTCCACTCTCGCCAACAATGGATTGACAGACTGGATGTTGCCATATAACATTGCTGCCATGTCGAGCAATACACCTAATTTGGACATTGCTTCCTCGCAACTCGAACTGGAATTCCTTACAGCCAACACTGTATTCCAGATCCCTGAAGGATACGAGCAACCATTGATGTTTCCTTCTACAGGCTTGAATTTTGATAATACGAACAGCAGTAGCAGCAACACCAACACCAATAGTGGTGATGTTGCACTTGACACAAATACGAATCCAACGACAACGACAACTACGTCTACTTCCAATGACAACAACATGTAATGCTATTATTGTATACACTGTAACTCTACTACCTATTAGCCCACTTTTTATTATCTGTACACCTCTCTCTCTCTCTCTCTCGACCATGTCTTGCCTCATAAATGTGTCATCATCATGAGAATAAAACCAACACATTTGCCGTTAATAATATCAACTCATAAGCTTATCAAGCCATACACATTGGACCAACAGAAAATGGCAATGCTGGCCATGGATGGCGCTTCTTCAACACTACAATGGTAATACACTGTCATTTAGCAATCATGCCAACATGTGCCATCTCAGATCCATTGTGCTTCAAGAAAGAGTCATTGGCATGGATAGGCATAGATGTGGCTCACACTCATCGGGGTTTGCCCTATGATGACGTTTTTTGAACGCGTTTTTCTTCCATGACTGATGAGAGTATGTTTAGAGGCATAAGAATATCTCCTTTTAGAAAGTCATCTCCCCTCCTTCAAATAAAAAGAAAGAGCACCGAATAATTTCCTCTCTTTTTCTCTCCTCTTCTACAACTTTTTTTTTTTTTCCTCTCTCTCTCTCTCTCTCTCTCAACTCATACAGGCTTGTATATTAACGATATACCCCCTCTTTCCTTGTATACATCTTCTTTTGGACAAAGCTCTATACACCTTGTTTTTATTTACGTAATTGCATAACAGCATGCTTATCAGTCTTACAGCATGAGTAGTGAATCAGAATTATCCAACGCTTCTACACCTAGTCCCAAGCAACAGCGAGCCACTACCACCAAATTCCAGAAAGCAAGTCTTGCTCGCATCGTCAAGGCACAAGTGACCTTGCTCATATCCAACCTCAACAATGACAATTTTACCCGAAAATCCACAGATATCCATACTGTAAGCCATCGTCATGGATGTTGGAAATAAAAAATAAAAAAGCAGCCTACTAAAAACTTTTATCCTGTTTAGTTGATCGAAACGCATGGAGAGGATATTCGTGAACATTTATTTCGCTATCTACTTTCCGATATCTACAAATTAGACTTGATCAAAGACGAAGGCTCTCCTCATTTCCGGCTGCTGAAGGAAAATGCAGTGTTTTCTACACAGGACAACAAGAAATTGGAAGCCATGATTAGCTTTAGCTTGGCGCTGGAACAGTTTTCCAAATCAGATGTGGCTTCCAAAGCTGATATCTGCTACTTGTTTGACAGGCTTGAATTGGATCCATTTGACAAGATGGTGTTTACATTGCCTCTATTCTCCGGTGTCAAGGACAACATTAGTGAACAAGGTGAGTGAATGGGGGTGAGGGGGGAGAAAACGAGGTCCAACCGAGGTGGCTCAACATGATATTCTATATACTTAGCCAAAAGAGTCTTTGGTACCAGCTTGCAAAACGCTATTGCTTACATGTCAAAAATCGAGTCTATTCCTGACAAAGTGTTACAATACTTGTTTGACGCGATTGCGCATGCATTGAGCGAGGATTCATACCAGTTTGACTACGACAAACTCCAGCGTCTTATTGCAATTGCCTCGGAACGACTCGTGTCCGATACATCCATGGTGGATCAGTTACAGCGACTGCTCAGCATCAAGATGAAGCGGCATGGCGGACACTTGTCCAAGGACGATGATCAGCAATTCAAGCAAAGCATAATTGAAATGTACAACAACAACCCTGCCTCGGTTACACGAATTTTAGATTTGACAAAAGAAATCCATGTAAATGAGCCCTAATCTAGCATGAATGCCCAGTATATATATATACTCACGCATCTGTCCACACAGGCTCTTCCCCAGATTTTGGACTCACTGCCACCTTACTTGGCGCTAGATTTGGCTTCGCTCGCTGACCACCAAAAGGCAATGCATCTGGAGTCGTGGTTACAAGAAAAGTTACAGGACCCAGAGCAAAAGGAAGTGTTTGCCAATCAGTGTCTACTTTACTTGAACCAGAAACTGGCTATTGAGGCGCAACGTCAGGAGGACTCACAACAGTATCTGCCGATTCCACTGTCATTGGAGGCCATGAGCACATTTCTCAGAGTCTTAGCAGACAGGTAAAAACGTCCTATCATGGTTACTCATTACTGCCCCATACTCACACTCATTTATTGTGTAGCCCTATCTCTCCTGCATTGATCAGTACGACCAAGGAAGTGCAAAACCGCTGTCTTCAGACCTTCCCCAAATTGATGAATGTGCGCACCCAGGCAACCCCTGGATCCACTGGATCTGAAGTCTCATTCAAGCCTGACGTGGAGGAAGAAGCCAACCTGTATTACGAACGCATCTACAACGGAGAGCTTTCAACAGACGCCATGATCGACCTGCTAAAGAAACTAAGCGCCTCCAAAGAGCCTCGCGAGCAAGACGTCTTTGCCTGCATGATTCACAATCTGTTTGACGAATATTCGTTCTTTCCAAAATACCCAGACAAGGAACTCTCCATTACTAGCATTTTGTTTGGCTCCCTGATCCAGCATCGACTCGTATCCTACGTTCCTTTGGGTGTTGCGCTGCGCTACGTGTTGGATGCACTTCGAAACCCCATGGGCTCCAAGATGTTCAATTTTGGTGTGCAAGCATTACGCCAGTTCCAGAATCGACTAAGTGAATGGCCTCAATACTGCTCTCATTTACTGCAAATTCCTGATCTCGTACAATCGCAGCCTGATTTAGCTGCATTTATCCAAACGGCAATGAACCAGCAAGAAGTGCAAGTGAAACCAGGCGAGGATTTGGACCCCAACGCCAACAACAACAGCAGCCCAGCGACGCGTGAGCCATTCACCAGTATACATGTGCCTCTTGTACCAGCCACGGCAGACGTGGTCTATTCAGAGCCTGCTGATACTGTACAGGATAAGATTTTGTTCATCATTAACAACGTTGCCCAGAACAATATTGACAGCAAGGTGGCAGACCTGCTGCAGGTATTAAAGCCCTCCACCTTCAAGTGGTTCAGCAACTATTTGGTGGTCAAGCGCATCTCGTCAGAACCCAATTACCACGACCTTTACATTCTGGTGCTGGACTCTGTTAATTCGAAACTTCTCAATCAGCATGTTCTCTGCGAAACGTACGCCAATATTGCTATATTGTTGAACTCTGAAAAGACTGTTTCCAATTCATCCGAGCGATCTTTGTTGAAGAATTTGGGTTCCTGGCTTGGCAGAATGACACTGGCAAAAAACAAGCCTATTTTGCACAAGCACATTGCGTTCAAGGTAAGTTTTTTCTAGGCTTCGTAGCATGTGGCCAGTTTTAACACGAGTGTGGTAGGACTTGCTGCTGGAGGGTTACGATATTCAGCGCCTGATTGTCGTGATTCCGTTTGTATGCAAGGTGCTTGAACAGTGCCGTTATAGCAGTGTCTTTAAGCCGCCCAATCCTTGGCTAATGGCTATCCTGAGACTGATGGTGGAACTGTACGATTTTACAGAACTTAAGCTCAATCTCAAGTTTGAAATTGAAGTGCTGTGCAAAACATTGTCCTTGGATTTGAAGGGTAAGTGCAAGCAGAGAAAGAGAGAACAAGAAACCAATGAGCATGCACTAAGACCTGTTGTTAGACATCAAGCCTACCTCTGTACTGAAGAACAGACAACCTCAGAACCAGCCTTCCAGAAATACATTCGCAGCTCATGGTGCAGGCTATCCAGGACGAGCTGCTGCTGGAGGAAATCCCTTGTTACAGAATGCTGATGTGGATGGACAAGCAGATATTGCAGAAGCGCCTATTCCTGTCCCCAATCTCGCTCCATACATCGCATTCAGCCCTCAAATTCCTCTCTATACAAACCAACCTGCAGCAAGACGGTTGGTGCTTCAAGCATTCACTGAATCCATACGTGAAATCATTGGCCCCGTAGTTGAACGCGCTGTTGCTATTGCTGTCGTATCAACGCGCGATTTGGTATCCAAGGATTTCGTCATGGAAGCAGATGAAAACAAGATGCGTAAAGCTGCTCACATGATGGCTCAAAACCTGGCTGCAAGCTTGGCCATGGTCACTAGTAAGGAACCTTTACGATTGAGCATTGTCAACAACCTACGCACCATCTTTTTGGCGCATGGCATGAACGAGGTAAGTGTGCTGAGCGCTATAGTATAGCTATAAATAGCCGACTTACATTGTACCTTAGAGTATGGCAGAGCAAGCCATCATCCTGACAGTAGCTGATAATTTGGACCTGATGTGTGCAGTGATTGAGAAGGCTGCTATGGAGAAGGCCACACTGGAAATTGATCAAGTATTGGCTATGGCGCTTTTGAATCGTAAAAAGCATCATGAAGTGCGACCAAATCAACCCTATGTCGACATGGAGACGTACCAAATGTCTGGGTTTGTCAACACATTGCCAGCCCTTCTTCGCCCTAAACCAGGCGGCTTGCAACCTTCTCAACTAAATGTGTATGAAGATTTTATGCGAATTCCACGAGCAGCACCTTCAGCCGCCTCTACGACACCCATGATGGATCGTGCCATGGCGCGCATGGACCCAGGCTTCCAACACGGCAATTCACCCCTAGCAAGCTCCACCGCATTCGACACTAGCTTGATGGGCACCCAACAGCAACAGCAACAGCAACAGCTGCCTCAAGCGAGCGCCCATGTGATTTTGGAGCGATTCGCCCATTGCATTGCAGAACTCGAAAAGCTGACAAGCCAAGCCAACATCAACACTGTCAATGCACTTCCACAACACAGCGATATCCGTATACTGATCCGGCAAGTGCCCATGCTTGCACTTTCCAGCTTTGATAAAGCAGAAGCAGCAAGAACTTTTGCTCAAAAGATAGTGCAACTGCTGTATAAGAGCGAGAAACAACTGACCATTGAGGCGTATGTGGCCATCTTGGAGCATCTTTGCGAATTGTCTCCCAACGTGGGCACACTAGTGACATCGTGGCTCACTCACGCGGACGATGAACGCAAGTACAATGTGCCTGTGACAGTGGCACTCATCAAGGCGGGCCTGATCAATCTTCCAGAGCAAGATCAAGAATTGTCTATCCTAATTGAAAGTGGTCGCACCAGTGCTATTGAGTATACAGCAAGATTGATTCGAGCCTGTTTGTTTGGTGAATATCCCCTGGCTACGCGCCATGAATTTATCGCTTCGTTAGAAGCATTAGGCAACTTGCGTGGCAACCAGCTTCCGGAATCTGTGTTGGCACTGATGGAGGATATGCGCACCATATCTGGCTCTCATCACCATCAACAGCAACAGCAACACATGATACAGGATAATCAAGCGCAAGACAACGGCAAAGATGCTGCCCTCCGCGAGCAGTTCCAATTCTTCTTTGCGGAATGGGTCAGATTGTATCAGCATCCTGCTACTACGGAAAAGACAATGCTGGCATTTGCAACACAGTTGTCCCAGCAAAGCATCCTCAAGATGGACGATATGCTGGCCTTGTTTTATCGTGTCTGTATCGAGGTCTCAGTGGAGCATGCCATCAAATCCAAAATGCTTCCTGGGCAATCCCCTGCTGCTGGATATCACCCCATTGACGCGCTCTCCAAACTCATCGTGTGCTTTGTTCGTATCCTTGCTTCATCCGAAAATGGACAAACAGATGCGTTAGCTTACTTTACAGATGCGCTGTCTGTTGCCGTGTTGTGTATATCTCAGCATCACGAAGTGCGTGGTCAACACTTTGATCAGCGTCCCTTCCTTCGCCTATTCACATGTCTCTTGTCGGACCTCCACTCTGCTGAACAGCATATTCAAGCTCTCTATATTCCTTTGTTAACTGCGTTCAGTAACACTCTGTACACTTTACAGCCAACTCACTATACTGGCTTTACATTTGCCTGGCTCCAGCTCATGTCACATAGATTCTTCATGCCCCAATTATTGCTGGCAGATAACCAAAAGGTAAGTTGGCATGATGCATGTCACGATGATATACAGAATAGCTTACATTACGCATTGTAGGGGTGGCCCACCTTTCAAAGACTGTTGGTTTGCTTATTCCAATTCCTTGTACCATACTTACGCAACGTAGAGCTCCACGATACCACTCGCATGCTATACAGAGGCACACTGCGTGTACTGTTGGTCCTATTGCATGACTTTCCTGAGTTCCTATGCGATTACCACTACAGTCTCTGCGATGTCATTCCCTCGACATGCATTCAAATGCGCAACCTGATTCTTAGTGCCTTCCCTCGTAATATGCGCTTGCCAGATCCATTCACCCCCAACCTCAAGATTGATCTATTGCCTGAAATTCACCAATCGCCTCGCATATTATCTGACTTTGCTGCGATTATTGACAGTTGTGGGCTCAAAAGAGACTTGGATCAGTACTTGAGCACATCAAAAGTGCCCTCAGGCCGATTCCTGGCTGACCTTCCAGGTCGTCTGTTGAATGAAAACAAAGGTTACAATGTTCCGTTAGTAAATGCTGTTGTGTTCTATCTGGGCGTCAGTACTATATCCCAAAAGACTACGTTCCATCAAGGTCCTGCTATGGACATATTCCAGTATTTGTTATCGGAATTAGACTCTGAAGGTAAGAAAAGTCAATACATTTGGCATGCAATAGACTTACATCTCGTTCTTTTTACAAGGCCGCTACTTGTTCCTGAGTGCTGTCGCAAATCAACTGCGCTATCCTAATAGCCATACACATTACTTTAGCTGTGTATTGTTGTATCTGTTTGTCGAAAGCAAAAAGGACATTGCAAAGGAGCAAATTACCCGTGTGCTTTTAGAGCGTTTGATTGTCAATAGACCACATCCTTGGGGTTTGCTCATCACATTTATTGAATTGATCAAAAATCCACACTACAGTTTTTGGAGTCATTCGTTCACTCGTTGTGCGACAGACATTGAACGCTTATTTGAAAGTGTTTCAAGGTAAGAGAACGAATGAGAGCTAACCAAGCAAAACAATCGTTTATTAAATGTTATTTCTTTGACGGCAGGTCGATCAATCAAAACTAATTGGGGCTAGCATGCTTGCATAATACACCATTATACCTTTATTTTCCTATCCATGAACACAAGGAAACTGTACAATAATTATTTTCATCGACATTTATTCAATAACAATGTATATCTTCTCTAACAACCTATTAATAAATAGCAAAATCAATTCAATTAGATGGTATAAATTATTACACACTATGCACTCATATAGGCATCGCTAATAATATAGTTATGGCCAGCCGCCTGAAAAGAACTATAGACTCTCCTAACACATCTTCAATTGTATTGCTTTACCATTTCGTAATAACAATGGCATAGCGGAATTTGAGGATTAATAGGCCAAATCCACGGAAAACCCCCCCCCAAATGTCAACTTGATAAAG
>DF836290.1:225285-236152 GCA_000950595.1 Mucor ambiguus | reverse complement strand
CCCAAAGCATCATAAAAGTGTCAAATCCATATCAAAAGTCGTTTTATAAGGCTGCTTACTATTAGTGTATAGCCAAAAAAAAAAAAAAGTAAAATCTCTATGTACATGAGTAGAATAATTGCACAATGTAGCCAGACGCACTGAAGGCTATCAAATTTTGCCATGTGGAGAAATGAAGCGTAAGGGTTGAGCGCAAGAATGAACGATAACGTCTATTAGCTCAAGACGTAGCTTAATATAGCTACAGGTCGTCAATTATGATCGTTCGCGCCTCTTTTAACGCCTTGATTTATGCGATCAGTTATCCAAGAATTTCTCGACATTTGGTGTTGATTGTCAACTGCCTGCAAAAGACCTTGAATCTTGCGCTGAAATTTCTTCACTTTCCAAGTACTTTTATTCATATTCAATGACAAGTTTCGTTCATACAGTACAGTACACCCAAGCGCTCTGTAGAAAAGACAGCGCAACTGCTCATGTAGCACAAAATGCTGTTTTTACCACGCTATGCTTTGTCTGAAAGGGAAAATCTAGCACTCTGATCGTACCTGTTAACTTTTCAAGAGTAGGAGAAATCTACACAACTCAAATTTCTGTCAAATGTACATCAATTGCTTCGTTGAAGCACAGTCAAAGAAGCTCGGATAATATAGCGGCATGTTTAGTGCGATAACGAATTACTAAAAGAGGGGAAGCCAGGCATTTGAATAGCAGCATTTCATGTTTGGGATCTAGTTTTTTTTCCATGGAAATCGGAAGCCATTTAACTCCATAATCCGGGCCATAGTTGACATTGCATGTCTGTCTTTTAGTGTCAGTAAGTTTGACAAAACATCGAGTCTAGGGATGCAACATGTAACCACTCCATTTTCAAGAATCAAGCGATGCATGCTCAAACTTGTATATGGTTTACTTTTTTTTTTTTCTTGCTCAACTCCAAAAAGCCTTAAAATGTTGCCTTTAAAGGTACAGATGCCTTACTCGGTGGTCGCCCAGTCACATTTGGTTGGAGTAAATGTAATAAATCGCCCCACCCCTTCCCACTTTTTATCCTACATCTCCCCCTACTCTATTCACCCCTTCTTCTTCTCTTTATATTTTCGACACACTATAGATAGAAAATGTCCCTCTTACGAACCATTTCAACAAGAGCTACTTGCTCATATCCTCGTACATTAGCAATTGCCGTAAGTTTCATCCCATGGTGAGACTGCATTGGATGTTATGATTTATAACATCTCATAGACTCAACATCAATTCCGTAATCATGCTACCGCAGTACCAGATGGAAAGAAGACTTCCAAACTCCAAGAACTCAGAAACAAGCTGAAATCTGAGGAAGCTGGTATTGATGAATTCGTCAACACTGGTTATGAAAAGATGACCCACACTGAAGCATTGGAGTTGAGAGAAACCGTAGTCGAGGGCAAGAAAGTCAAAACTACCAAATTGTAAGTACTTTTTCTGGCATAGATTGGATGATATGAGTGTTCTTTTTTGCTCATACAATGCGTCTCTAGGAAGCAACCTCGTTTGCCAGATTGGTTAAAGACAGAGATTCCATCCGGAAAGAATTTTGGTAAGATCAAGAGAGATCTTCGTGGTTTGAAACTTCATACAGTGTGTGAAGAAGCAAGATGTCCTAATGTTGGTGATTGCTGGGGTGGTGGAGAACATCAAACTGCTACTGCTACTATCATGTTGATGGGTGATGAATGTACCCGTGGTTGTCGTTTCTGCTCAGTCAAGACCAACAGAGCACCCAAGCCTTTGGATCCTCATGAACCCGAACACACTTCTGAAGCCATTAGTCGCTGGGGGTTGGACTACGTTGTGCTCACTAGTGTGGATCGTGATGATCTCGCCGATGGTGGTTCCAATCATTTTGCAGAGACTATCCGTAAGATCAAGCAAAAGGCTCCTCACATCCTAGTCGAATGTTTAACCGGTGATTTTGGTGGAGATCTCAAGGGTGTCGAAACTGTTGCTCTCTCTGGCTTGGATGTGTATGCTCATAATATTGAAACAGTGGAGGCTCTGACACCCTTTGTCCGTGATCGTCGTGCTGGTTTCCGTCAATCACTCGGTGTGCTTCAACATGTCAAGAAGGTGAAGCCTGATATGATTACGAAGACATCTATCATGTTGGGTTGTGGTGAGACAGACGAGGAAGTATTAGAGACTCTGCAAGAACTTCGAAAGGCAGATGTGGATTGTGTGACACTTGGACAGTATATGAGACCTACAAAGAGACACATGAAGGTGCACGAATATGTTACTCCTGAGAAATTCAAGCATTGGGAGACTACAGGCATGGAAATGGGCTTCAAATATGTTGCTAGTGGACCATTAGTCAGATCAAGTTACAAGGCAGGCGAATTCTTCATTGGTAACATTCTCAAGAAGCGTAAGGGCTTGCCTCTTTCTGCTGCTCCTCCTGCTGCTTCTGATGAATCAAAGCCTGAAGACAAGGCCTTATAATTTATTTAGTGTATCTCGTAATTTGCTTTTTATTTCCTGTATAATAAAATTGAAAAATATATCTTTTTCAAGTCCTCACCCCAACTTGAGATGTTTGTGTGTACCTGACAGGTCAATTATAGTAGTGGAATAAAATCGTCAGAGAGATCTGACGCCTTAAATGTTACCTAAAGTGGTTCCGCCTACTTGTGGTAAATTCTTGATGACAGATGCACAATAAACAGAGCTGTGTTACTCTGCCTGTGTACTATAAAATCCTGCGCTACCTGTACATATGGCCTTCCTTTCACTCCTTTTTTACATTTACCACAATCTACATACATCAACATGTCGTTCTATGAATCAACGCCTCGATCGGATCTCCCTGAACTTCCAAATTTTGCTCAGTTGACAGACAGAGTCTGGCGAGTAATGGGGTTGAATCCTGGCAAGTTTACCCTTCAAGGTTTGAGGCATTGTCGGCTACTTTGTACTCTTATCAACTCATTATTTCGTCGTTATCAGGCACAAACACATACCTTGTAGGCACCGGCAATCGCAAGGTCTTGATTGACTGTGGTGATGGTCAGCCTGGCTATGTCCCTCTTTTGATCGAATCATTGAAATCTATTCATCCAGAAGCATACATTTCTGATATCTTTATCAGTCATTGCCACACTGATCACTGGGGCGGACTGCAACATATCATGGGCTCAGAATTGAATACGCCCCTCAACGACACAGAAAACAAGCTGCAAAATATCAACATTCACAAGTTTCCCCTCATAGCCAAGAGCAAACTGTATAAGTACTTTTATCAGCATCTGCAGAATCTACCCGACTACATTGTTTTCAATGATTTGGAGGATAATCAGCGCATCGAAGTAGACGAAAATGTACACATCCGAGTGCTCCATACACCAGGTCATGCCAAAGATCATTGCGCATTCTACTTGGAAGAAGAGGATGTTGTATTTACGGCTGATTGTATCCTTGGCCACGGCTCCGTGGCATTTGAAGACTTGACCGAATACATGGGCGGATTGCGCAAGATACAAGATTTGAAGCCCTCTCGTCTGTTTCCTGGACATGGCGATGTTGTGGATAACGGCGTTGAAAAAGTTGAACAGTATCTTTCTCAACGGCTGTCCAAGGAAAAACAAATACTGGACATTATGCTTCAGGACACGTCTGTCACATGGACACCGATTGAGCTGACGGAATACATGAACAGCGTATCCAAGAAAGCCTACAGCGAGCAGCTATTGGCTGTTGTTGTGCGCACCGTGGGATTGCACCTTATTAAACTAAATCATGATGGGAAAGTTGAAATGGTCGACGCGGAACAGTTTCAAAGAGAGCAGCACATCGATCCTTATGATGCTGAAAACATATTCAGAATTGTGAATCAAAAATGGAGATACATTACTAGAGAGAGCAAGCTGTAAAATGCATGCCACAGGACAGACAAACCCAATACATAGAGTCATCGCAACTACCTGCAGCTACCTGAATAAAACAAACACATGCCAAAAGACCATTGTCATGTCCAATCTCTCAATTTTGGGACAAACATGTGAAATTTGATTCATCAACTTGTGTTGAATGTATTCGGCGGCATTGATCATCAGATCGCTCGGTGTAATACGGGTATTTGATCATTGTACAAATTGCTTTATTCGCTAAAGATTTGGTCGGCTGGATCAGCTACAATTGGTTTTTAAAGTTGCTGTCTGCTAGAGGCATGAACACGTCCAACAGATAATCTGTATATGTCATTTCAGAAATTGAGTCCATAAGATTCCCTAGACGACCCCAATGCTCTGCACATTTGCTTTTCATGAAATCCCCATAAGACTTCATTGCGTTTCTCTTTTGAAAGGTGCTTGTGTTTTGGATCACCGAGATATTTCGAAACGAGTGGGTTGAAATCCGTCAGAATGGTGGTGAAATTGTTCTTATGCGAAGCGTCGATTGCTTCGTCAAGGTAGCTGTCAAGAAACAGCAAGGCTGTCAGTCTTTTACCAGGGAAACAAGCATCAAGTAGTTTCTTTGATTGAATACCAATGCCAGCCAACTCTGTTGGCATTTTGTACGAGATATGAGAACGTACTCGAAATAAATATACGTAAACTTTTTGCCTATGGGTTCACGCCTGCGCCGCTTCTGAGTCAATCTCGTTCTGCTTCCTTTCATCTCAACTTGCGGTACTGCCACTGGGCTTGGGTATGGACGCTGTATCAGATGGAGGTGATGTCGGTTCTAGAATTGCAGTTGACCGACCTTCTCCATGATACCAAGCAGACTTTGATGAAGGATTTGCTGATTGAAGCTCACAATGAACATTTGTCTGCAATAGGAGCTGTTCAGATAATCAGACCTTTTCAATGTTTACCATTTGTTGCACTAATGGTTCGAGTGCAGAGTCAATGCATAGTTGATTGGATTTGAAGAGCGTATCATTAAATTGATCAAATGCAGATACATGTGCAGTTGTGTAGAGCTGTCGTGGTGGATTCGAGCGAGTATTCATTAGCGACACAGCCTTTGAGAGGCCAGCAAGACTATCGTTGTCTGATACTTCTCTATCGCTGAACATTGCTAACAAAGAAACGGCCAAACATTAAGCCAAATACAGGTGTGTCTAATTTCAACCATCAGGTGATCAGCGTCGTGGCCACTGGTTTTGGACTGTTGTCACTCAGACTTGATCTACGACATCTTCCTTGATTATCATCCATTTATCAATAATTAAGCCGTCTTTTGAAGTATTCAATTACATTACTTATGCATCTGTTTGTTTACTAAGCGAATTGAGGCTGTATTTCCACATGTCAAAGCACATTGTTTCGATGATTCAACTCGCATGTTCCAAGCAAGCATTGAAGCGAGTCACTGTAATCAGTAGGCAATACAGCAGAGCATTTGATTCCAGCTAGGCCAACTAGGCAGCAAGTCTCTCTTTTTTATTAGTACCATGAGTACTTGTTGGCACAAGATATGGTCGTAGAACAAGAGAACCTTGAAAAGAAACATGCTCCACCTACCTTTGCAAGAAGATTACTAGAACGAAACGCAAGCACAACACTCTCAACGTCGCGCTCTACACCGTCATTGCCCAACTTGGTCAACTATGCAATTTCATCAGCAACTGCCACTTTGTCCAAGCGACAGGTACCTAATATGTCGACATCCATGCGTAGGGGACACAGCGATTACAATTCAATTAACAAAACTAAAGAGCAACCAAAGAAACAGATGTAGGGAGGAGATGGCTAAACGAAAGAGCAGCTAACCAACATGTTTATAGCATATCAAAAAGAAGACATTCATTCAGCAGCTTCTTGAACGCAAAATATGGAAAAACAGCTATTGTAGATGAGGATGAGGATAAATTTCGTGATGACAAGAGAGCCACCACTTCAGCAACTGTCAGTAGCAATCATCTGACAGATCGAATTACAGTCAATGGTATTATTCAATCTAAACCAAACCAAGCAAAGAAGGGTCATCGACCAAGATCCTACTCCGAGTAAGTTGCAGTCAGTATGCTGGAAAGGACTATTCGATTTAACGATGGGACCTTGCAGGGTTTCTTTCAATTTACCGCATGTAGAAAGAGCACCGCCAGTAGCGATCACCAACAAGACACCGGCTTATGAATATTATGGCTTTGTCATGTATTTGGCATCATTTGTAGCTTTTGGTAGGTGGATGTTGTCGAGAAGTGTTGTTTGTTACTAAATTAATACAATGGCGATTAGGTATATACTTAATTTGGGCATATGTTCCTGATGAAGTCTTGCATAGTTTGGGCATTACATATTATCCAAATCGATATTGGGCATTGGCAATACCCATTTGGCTCATGACATTTGTGTGGTTTATATTCATATCCTTTATGACGATCAACCTCATGAATACGGCGCCATTCAACTACCTCGACTGCATTACAGGTAAATGATACATGCAATGACTCGTGTGGCTTCATATGTCTGATACGACTATACACGACAATAGATGAGCATGCCAATGTAATGCAATTGGATAATGAAGTAGTATCTGATCGACCATCCGATTGGATACCCGAGCTTTATGATATACCCATCGGCCTTGTAAATAAGCTTTTGTACCAACAAGGTGAAGACGAAGAATCCATCTCATTTGCGATACCAAATGCTAAAAAAAAATCGAAAAAAGCTAAACACACCAATACCAATACCAATACTAATAATTTTAATAATCAGTTAATAATGAATCAATTCAGCACATCATCAATGGTGGACACAGCTGATGAAATGAGCGAAGAAGATGCTTTGGCTCTACGAAGAAATAAACACGGGAAAAGATTTACAAAGTGAATCATTATAGATGATCTATAAAATGAAATAAAACACCCTTTATTTTCTGAGGAGCTGATGTTGTTTGTATTACATAAATGTGGGGTGAAACTCTGCATTATATAACCTCATATGATAAGATATGATATTCTTCTTGCTTTTTACGGGAGCAGCATCATGTGAGTCAACGCTGAACATTCAATTAGGTACTAGTAGTCAATGTCTTATCTTTATCTAATGCGCTACAAATATACAATCCCAGAAACGAGAAATACAGGTACTACTTTAGATGAGCCATTGAGCATCCAGTCATAGAGATCTTGGGTAATCTAAGCCAGGAACATCCATATTGCTGATAACCTAGCTTGATTTATCAAGGGGACATATGATAGTCTACCTATACAAGTGTTAAAGTCAAAACGGTATAACTTGCATTAGGGTATTTTGGTGTATAATTTTCATGAATATACACAACTTCTTGTACTCCAAAAGAGGAATTCATAGCCAACAGATAAGAGCCCCCGGGGATGATAAGCTTCTTTCTTTGAAAAAGTAACCATACACTTGCCTTTTAAGGCACTATGATAGGAATCAAATTTATATAGATCTACTCCATATACTTAGAGGAAAATCATATATAAAAGACGTTTTGTCAAGCGAAATCCCTCTTTTTTCTAATCTTTAAACCAATTGTTCTATATCACACACACAAAATGGCTGCTATCTCCAACAACGATCTTCTCCAAAAGTACCTCACTCTGGATCAAAAGAACAAGGTCCAAGTCGAATACGTCTGGATTGATGCTGTCAATTGTGTTCGATCCAAGACCAAGACTGTTGATTTCGTTCCTACCAAGGCTGAAGAGTTGTCTGAATGGAACTTTGATGGCTCCTCCACCAACCAAGCTGAGGGTCATGACTCTGATATTTTGATCAAGCCTGTTGCTCTCTACTCTGATCCCTTCCGTCGTGGTGACAACAAGTTTGTCATTTGTGAGACCTACAATCCTGATGGCACTCCTCACTCTACCAACTACCGTTACAACGCCAAGAAGATTATGGACACTTATGCTGACACCAAGCCTTGGTTCGGTATTGAGCAAGAATACAGTCTCTTTGATCCCGAGACCAACAAGCCTTGCGGTTGGCCTAAGCATGGTTACCCTGAGGCTCAAGGTAAATACTACTGTGGTGTCGGTGCTGGTAAGGTCTTTGGTCGTGATATCGTTGAAGCTCATTACCGTGCTTGTCTCTTTGCCGGTGTCAACATTTCCGGTGTAAACATGGAAGTCGCTCCTGGTCAATTCGAATACCAAGTTGGTCCTTGCACTGGTATTGATATGGGTGATGAACTTTGGGCTTCTCGCTATCTCTTGGAACGTGTTGCTGAAGACTTTGGTACTATTGTTTCTTTCCACCCCAAGCCTATCAAGGGTGATTGGAATGGTGCTGGTTGTCACACCAACTTCTCTACTGAAGAAATGCGTCAAGAAGGCGGTATTGCTGCTATCGAGAAGGCCATCAAGAAGATGAGTTTGCGTCACTTGGAACACATTGCCGTCTATGGTGAAGACAATGACCAACGTTTAACTGGCAAGCACGAAACTGCAAACATGACCGACTTTTCATATGGTGTTGCCAACCGTGGTGCTTCCATTCGTATTCCTCGTCATGTTGGTAAGGAGGGTAAGGGTTATTTGGAAGATCGTAGACCTGCTTCCAACATTGATCCCTACCGTGTCACTGCCATCATCCTTGAATCCACTTTCCTTCCTGATAACTAAATTATCGAACCTTAATTTCTGTTATAATATTTCTTTCATCTCTTTCCTGTACATTAGACTTTTTATTTATTTAATAAAACCATATTTACATATACACCCATTCAATTATCTATGGCTTCTTTCTTGCTGTAACGCTGTGACATGCGGAAAAAAATGATGTGATACAATCGATCAGTATGTAGGTTTGAATACAATTGCTTTGAAGCATTAATAGCTGGTTGCTGCAAGCTTCGCTCTCGGACTAGTTTCTATCCGAGTTATTATACCAATATACTCTATTCAAGCCAAAATCTTTTCTGCTTTGTAGTAATTGTCGTATAGCCAGATATCTTTTACTCCATTTCCTCCATGAGGTTTGCCCTTCACCATTTTACTAACAAAGCACCGTACTAGTAAATACTAAAATTTCACTTTTCTAACCTACTAGTACCACTGGAAAAGCTTCCATAACTGCAAACCTTCCTCTTTTGCTGTCTTTGACGTTTGTATTAATGATAATAACTCATATGCGAGCACTCGGCATACTGACATTGCCTCGACTATCACTTTGTATTATGTAAAATACAAATGCACTTGAGTCGTGGTTTCTCTTTTTGGAAGTCGTTTTGGATCACCAGAATATCACTCTAATGTAGCATTAACTATCTGACACTTTTTTGCTCTTTCTTTTGAGGGGATTATTGAAAATCAATTCCAACAATTCACATTATTTATCCACACACTGAACATTGACAGCCTATACACTCCAAAAATGAGAGAACCACTGCTGTATTAAAGAACAATTTGCAAAACTGGTTAGCTTATGCAGGATGAATCATCAAATAGAGATACCAGACGGTTTATATGTAATACTAACATACGGAAGAGACCCTTAATATACCTAGAGCTGAAAACATATGCCTTATTTATTGCTTTACAACATTTTAAATTATGAAGCGATTCTAGCTATTCATTATTTCGTGACAGGGACATCTTGGTCGAAATACTTGCCAATCTGTAAAAGGGCCATGGCATTAGACCTTCCAATCTTATCGTGTCACCCAAACTAAGCTGTATATGATTGTCAAACCAAGTACAGCCATCGCAATACGTCTCGTAAGGAGAGTCAACACTAAAGAGAATACGATCTGCACCAAGTTGACACAGTAGTTGAGAGTAGTACTAGAAAAGTGGCCAGAAGTAGTAACTCATATGCTCTCATTAAAGTACTCGGTAAGCGTCTTTTTGGCAACTATACCATTAGGCTTCTCAATGTCCTCAAACCAGTGATTGATACGCCAGAAATCAAATTTGATGTGCTCGCCAAGATGACCAATAATCACCTTGAGCTTGGTAATATGATCAAAGGCGCCGTTACTGATCATGCCAAGCAAATGAAGAGACACGCCGTTAGCAAAAGATAAGGGAGGACCTATAATGTACTTTCTTTCTTTATATTGTTTTTCAAACATGTAGTTAGCAGGAGCCTCCAATTAGCCATTGTAGATTTGAACTACAACGTCGGCCGAGGTTCGTTCATTTTCTTCAAAATGATCAATCTTGACCTCTTATCCCTAGTTATGACACGCCATACCATTACTGACGTTCTGGTGGCCTTGGATGTAACCTCAGATCAGGTACTTGAAAAATTAAAATAAAAGTGTAGAGGCAGGTAGCATATCAGCATTACCTCTTATTACTCAAAAGTATGCAAAACTCAGTAAAGCCTGGATGCATCTGAGCCCTGTTTTCACGTGTTATAAGCCAGTTTAGACAGACAGAGTATCGCCAAACTATTGCTCTCGTCTAGCATTTGCCTTCTGGCACCTTTGCTCAACCTTTTCGATATCGTCAAAAATTACTTCCAGACCATACCATGAGGAGTAACTCATGATTTCCATGGATAATCAAGCGATCGCATTTTTCACCTCCAAAATAAAGACTTTTACTGTGGTATATGAGCCTTTCCCCACTTTGGGTGGTTTCCTGATCTACGCTTCGCTTTGGTGGAAACCAACCTACATGGAAACGGTGCTATCAGATACCGCTGCATCTGTAAGTCCTGAGCACGGCTTTGTTTGTAATGATCTCTGGTATTCCAAACGTCGATGCTCAACTGTCCTTACGAAGCCATATTTTACAGCAGCCAAAATATTTTAATATCCGATTTTCAATTTCTGCTGGTGTTTCAATTCGTTGTTTCTGTTTAAAATCGACCTCTTTGATCTATTTTGCAGGGTTTGACTGTATAAAGTGCGATGATAATCCAAAGCTCTCTTAAGCTTCCTTGGAGCACTTTTCAAG